>JAUZND010005389.1:0-11227 GCA_034780555.1 Coelogynopora nodosa
CATATGTCAGGTCAACTGAGGACATTTGGGATATTATTATAAAAGTAAAGTATGAATATTCTGAATTGACTGTCTCTAATTTATTTCAAACACCCTATAGTCATCTACGAGAGCAAGCATTTTTCAGAAGGCCAAAAACTCTACTTAACTGAGCTAGCTAAAGCGAACATTGATATTGAGAATAAAGGCTATGATAGCGACTCGATTAGAAAAAAGGCAAGCTCATGGAACAACTTGGTCATCGCCTACAATGCTCGGTACCCTGAAGACTTGTAGTACTTGTATTTCAACAGATAAAGAGTATCCACGTGAGTCACGTTGTAAGTTAGGACATAGTGTCGCATAAATTGTTCACACCATATTTCGAAAATCGAAACTGGCGACTGAATTCCTCTTCATTGTAATATTCAAAAAGGGTTCAGTTGATCACGTAAGATGCCGGGTTGATGCTCTTGTAAATCCCGAAGGCAAATGTAATGCTCCATATGTATTTGTGATCAATCGCAATAAAGAAATTTCGGTATATTTATATTGTAGATGAAATATCCAACCGGAACACCTACTCCATAAATAATTCAACCAATTGGGATTGTAAAAGCCGCTGCTCTTACAAATAAGCCTGCCTCGAGGCAGGCTTATTTTTTCTATTGTCTAAAAAGTCCCGGCTTTACTAGATAGGCCCCAGTTTTAAACAGGCATTGTTTTATGAAGCCGAAACAAAAAAGCCGGGTTGGCCAAATAAGCTGTGGCCGTGGCCAAATAAGTTGTTTTAAGAAGCCACCCTATATATCTCTTTCACCTAGTTGTGGTCTGCACAGACTGCACAGTCAAAGACGACTGCACAGTCAAGCTACATATAATGCTCTTATAGTAACAAGAGAGAATGAGTGATGTGGGAAAAGGGGTAAATTTTTAACAATAGATTGATATGCACATTTATTCTTTACGCTACACATATAAAATTATTTGTCAAACAAGAATATATCACAAGATGCGATACAAGCGCACTTTCGGAGCACTTTCCCCGTTTGTACACATGTTATTTATAGCAGCTATCCTTACCCTTTAATGTTAATAATTATTTCAGGACATTATGTTATAAATCTTTTTTTAAACACATTTTCGGGCAAATAGCATTAGAAATTGTAAACTTTTTAATGGTAGTAAAATTGATGTGGGAACTAACATATCCAATTGGGTGTGAGAAAGAAAAATCAGTTAGATAAATAGCACTCGCCCGGTGGCGAGTAAGAATAAGGAGCCACTCGCCTGGAGGGCGAGTGGATATTTTTTTAGTTTGCATCCCTGATATATAAATAATATTATGTGTTAATTAAAATTAAAGAGTAAATGATTTTTTTTAAATTGTGAAAAGAATCCTACACTTCCAACTCACAGATTTTTGAATACACCCCTGCTATATTATTATTTAATTAACCTATTCCCTATGACATTTGATTAAAATAGCAAGTTCTGAGGTAAAAAACTCTTTTCAATCTTGTCTTGGAACTTGGCCATACTACCATAGTAAATTTGAATTTATTTTAGAAAAGGATGGGCTTTCTCTGAACTTGCCTACTTGTAAATTTGAATTTAAGTTCCAAGATAGCCCACCCTTTTCTTTAATGAATTCAAATTTACTATTATATTGTGCTGAATTCTGAAATTATTAATATTATGCCACATTACAATAGTAAATTTAAAATTATTTGAGTTGTAAATAGAGTGAAACTGGAGTTTGTTGTATTATAATAAAGTGGAATTGATATAATTAGAAAAAAATATAATGGAATTGGAGTTAGTTATTAATGATGACATTTTCCTTTATTTGGTGTAACTGCATTGAGGAAATACAGGATAAGTTATGGGATAGACCACACCCATGTATATTCTTAGATCAATGGGATGGACCATATATTTGAAACATATGAAAATTATATAATATAAGTGGCTTAATAATTTTAAATAAATAGGTGTAGTGTAGTAAGTGACAAATAGGTAATGAAATAAGCTTAGTTGTTATACTTATGGCAGCTGTCAAAATAACAAAAAAATTATAATTCTAGCAACATTAATTTACTTGGAAACATAATTTTTTTATAATATAATTAAAATATTTTTATTACATTTTCATTTATTATTAATGTGTAAGTATACTATATGTTTTTCTGGTTAATAATTCCCATTTGCTTAATTATTCCTTTTGAATTATATGACCTTATACCTATGTCTATGATATTAAATAGTTAGTTTAGTTAAATAAACATGATTTACTAGATAATTATATTGCAAAAAATAAGTTACTATATAGTAAAATGTATAGTATTCTTGCAAATGAGCACATTTTTTTAATAATTAAAAAAAAGTGCTTGGTTTTGTTTTTTATTAAAAATGATGATGCATTGAAACAAAAATACATTATTTATTAATTTTGCCCCTAAAAACAATTATTATACATTTTTATATTAACAAGGTATACTAAACAATAAAAGATTATTATGTGCTATATTTTACTATTTTGAATAGCCACCCCCAAAAATTCTTATATCAAAATAATAATCTTTTAGGATGGATAAATATAGGGGTGATTTAGAGGGATTAATTATAACATCATATATTAAGTATTTCATTAATTGATTGATTATTGATTATATAACAATAATTTGAACAAACTTTAAACATAATTAAAATTTTAATAATTTTACTCACTATAATATGAAGACTGTCTATACTTTTTTTATTTTAAGACATAACTAATAACATAATATGCTCCACATATAATTAAATTATGTCCCCCATGTTTTTTAATTATATAATTATGCTTTAAAGTTTTTTGTTAAATTTGTATAGAGTAATATAATGAATAAAAAACTTTTTATCTCAATAATTTTGTTTATTATAAATAAGTCTTAATAAAATAGTTATAAATTATTAGAAACAGTTGTTTATAGTAAATAGATTCAGAGTTCAGATATATATTTAGTTTTCAACACTAAAACAAATGGCATCATTCAGACTAAAAATTATATAATAAATATTTAGTTTTGTGACCCTTATTAAAGAAAGTATGTTTTCTATTTGCCAACATGCAGCTTGTGGAGGCAGTAATATAGTGACATACAGAGGCCTGTGGGTGTTCTGGATGGGGAGGCCCTTGGCCATATTGGCGGAGGACCCCATGGCGGTGGCGTCATATCTGTGGGGGTTTCAGCTCCCCTGACGGGGATCCCACCTGAACATCAATATCCATCGCCACTAAGTGTGAACCTCTGGCACTGTTTAGAGTTTTGGAAATCGATCCCTTTGTGTCATCCATTGCTTCTAAGTTCAAACCCCTTGCACTGTCTAGAGTTGCAGACATCAATCTCCTTGTGTAGTCCATCAACACTAAGTTTCAAACCCCTTGCACTGTCCATCATAGCATTTCTTTTGTCATCCACCACTGCAGAATTTGTGCCTCTTTCATTCTCACTAATTCCCATTGCATCATGTTCTACCAAATATTGAACACATTTTTGTCTCTTGGTAATTAATGTCAACTGTATAGTGTTTATGACTCTGGGTTTTCCATCAATCATCTTTTCTGCAATAAGTGATAAATCTTTTCTTCCAGCACAGACAAAGGTGCTGGCAGTTCACCTCCTCCTGTCTTGTTTTTCTCTGTGGCTTTCTTTTTTTGTATCTGACATTAGTTTTGACTACTTGTTCTTTACATGGTCAACATATCTTATGGTGGAGCTTAATGCATTTATTTTCTCAATAATTGATTTTCAAGTTATATTTGTTTATATTTGATGAAACATCAGAAAATTCAGAAAAATTAATAGATTTTGAGTCTAATACTGCATTAATGTACAGACTGTTTGCTTACAGTTTCTACTTACAGACTTTTTCCCAAAGGTAGATTTCTCTACTTCTCTTCTAAATTTAATAATAGTAGCAATATTTGTTAAATTATCAATATCTTTTGTGACAAGCAAAACATGTTTATGCTGCATAGGAACATAATTGGAAAAAGTAAAAACATATACTGAAACATTCATTAATAGTGTCAATCAAAGTTTTGTAAAATTAAATAATATTGTACCAATAACTAAATGTGGAAGCTTGTCTGATCTATCCATATTTGTCTCAATCATAACTTTGCTTCATTTTTGCCATACATACTCATTACCAGGATAAGTAAAATTGTTGTCCAGTAGTCCACATTATAAATGTTATGTGGTTCATAACTGGCGAGTATTCCAGGCAACTTATAATTTCAGTATTCAATTACCCTTGTTAGAGCTGTATTTTCTTCCCAGTTTACATATGTTGTAAAGAAATTAATTAATAAATGTAGCTGAGTACATTTTTTATTACTTTTAAATCTATCATCATAGTTTGCTATATATTTCATCAATACGTTTTCCTCTACATTATGCAGTTAGGAAGTTTGTCTGCTGCTGTAAAGTACGGAATTCACTAAATAAGGAATATAATTGCAGAATGAGGTTTACTTAAAAATAAAAATGCAGACAGTATGTTATAAATTAGATAAATCATTTTAACAGAACTAAAAAATAAGTATGTTACATCCAATTCTACATTATAGTGGTAATATACTATAATCAAGAAAATAACACTAGTTTTTTGTACTAAATTTATTTCATGGTCATAATATAAAATTTATTCACAATTTACAAACTGAATATATATCTAAAAATAGCATAAAAATCCATGTTGACAGTTAAACAGTTGTTTCATATCTTACATACAGTTATATGTTACTATAAACTATCTAAGAATGTAATATAAACACAATGGGTACTTACTCACTTGATTAACTACACTTTTTTTAAATTAGAATTTTGACCACTCACAGACTTAATTTATAATAAGTTTGAATAAATTATCAGAAGAACAATCCAAAATTAATATGTGTTTTGATGTTTCAATGCATTCACATACTACCATAGTATGTGTTGACTGTTTCATCGTGTTCATTAAATTTAAACATATACTGTTTCATTATGGTGGTATAGTGGGTCTTAGTGATCTACAAGGTAACTTTCTTTTCAGTATATCCTCTGGAACTCCAGCCATTTGCATGACACATTTGTGTGAATTAACAGGGTATCTATATTCATTGTCTTTTTCATTATTCCTTTTGGTTAGGCTGAATCACATGTATTGTTATTTTTAAAAAGTGTGACTGCATTTTCAGTATTGAATGACTAATATGACAGCATAAATTATTATTCTTTCTTCATAAAAATGTATCTGTGTTTTAGTTATACATTATTTTGCTGTAAAGATGGTTAGTTACAAAAACATTGTTACACAAATCTATAAATAACTGGTTTTCCTAGTGAATTTAGATAAGTGTCTATTGCCAGTCCCTGAATATTATAATAAACATTATAATATTAGTGAAATTTATAGATAAACTAAAAATCTGGAAAATAAATAATATTAAATATATGGATGAAATTCAACCTATTTTTTCAAAATCAACAAATAAATAGCAATTGATAGGATGTAAAACACATTTACAAATTTATTACAGATATAGATGTGTTTTTACCATTAACTTTACTGCACAATTTCTGTCTTATTATATATAATTAATACTAATTATTATATACTAAATTTATTTCATATTGGATTGTTTTTGTTATTTTAAACATTTAACATCTTTCAAATATCTATTGTTGGTACATACACCTTCGTCATATTTAGTAGCTATATTGTCAATTCATTAATTTTATCACATTCACGAGTAGCAATATCTTCTGACCCAAGTGACTATTTGATCCTGTTTTTAAGGACTGACTGATTCTGGATAACATGCAGGCAGTGCCATGTAGGTTCCTATCAATATCCGGAGTATGGGCTGAACAGCGCTAGTATTACATGCTGCAAGTAAAAAGCTCAAGCTTAATGCCAACAGAATGAAATGTGTGCCGTTTTTAAAAAAAACCACAACCTCCAGCAGTTGTTGAACAAACACAGACTCCTACATCAGCTGCTGGAATATCTTCATTGTCATCCACATCAACATACTTTGTCTTGTGTCTTCAAATGTAACTCGTACAGAGATTTTGTGGAGCATGACCTGACTGCTCAGACTCGTTTAATGAAAACATGTATTGAAGATCACAAGAAGACCATCAAACAAGAAGAGCTGAGCCTACAATCCTAATAATGTTGTGCATACTTTCTATGTAACCCCTTTTTCAGACACACTTTTAAACTACATACCAGACCTGTAATAAGAAATTTGCATGTAATGTATAGATTCTAATAGCTATACCCACTTGTTTTATGTAGTTATATTTGCTGTACATATGCTGTGTAAAGTTTACAAAGTAATTTATTAAATTTTAGTGTCAAAAATGGAATAAAAAAATGGGAGAATTTGGTTTTGAATTTAAGGTGGGGACCCTGATTTACCATAATGTTGTAAATTATTAATGTCTCAAAAATGAAAGATCATATTAAAATTATTTTTGCTTAATAAAACTGTATATTCCCGCAGTTATCCTTCTGCCTTTTGGATTTGGTAAACAGTCTTTTAAATCAATAAGTTTCACTTGCTATCTTATCATTTCTTTGAGGCAGGTTTTACATGGCATACGAGCGATGTTTGGATTGTAAATACATATGTGTGGTTTGATGATAAGACATCCCTTTTGTTTGACTTTTCATGAGTCTGGCCCTGAATGTTATTTTTACCATCTTGATGTAGATATTTTTAAAAGTTTATTATTTGGCAGTCGCTTTTATATTTTCTGGTTATTTTTATTTAATTTGTTTGAGGTGGTTTTGAGGAATACAATAGAATGTTATTTCTTATTATAATACAATGAGCAATATTTAAAACTAGTAAATGTAGATTCTGTGGAAATGTTATGACACTATCTTGTGTAAATGTGTGTATATCATTGTCTGCACAATTACAATATGATGATAAATTAAATTTATTTGGCTTTATTTAAGTCATAAAGTAAACGTCAAGACCTGTTTTTCTCTGTTCCAGATTCGTAAGGATCTAATTCAAATCATGAGTTCCAAACCGACTACTGTTCGACGGTCCCGAAGCATTAATAAGATTGAAGATATTCTTCAGGAAGAAATGGACTATCGAAAGGAGGCGGCAGATAGGCCGTAAGTTAAAACTTGATAGTATCGCCTACATACAAGTCACAGTTTTAATTTGTAATGTTTATGGTAATAAATAAAATTATTTTGCATATCTAAGCATTTTAGTCTGCCGGTATACGGGTATTATTTATAGTTGTATCTTTATATGTTTTTATTGACAATTTGGCGGTAAAATATATAATAAGTATTACATAATAATAAGTAAAACATATTCACCTCAGACTGGAATTGTCATAATAGCAACATGTTCGTGTATATATTTGCTTTAGTAGTGTATAGCTTTTGAAAATAAAATAATTATTCTAGATTAGTGATTGATTAATATTATATAGAAATAAATAATCAATTAACGCGGTTCGGATTGATAATTTCCTAAATAATTATATTATAAAAGAAAATTGCACTAGACAATTTTGTTCAATCATTAATCTAAACAATAATTATGATTTTATCCATTTATATAAAATTTAATCATTTCATTCTTATTTTTAATTTGCAATATTACCGTCTGGAATTATTTCAAATAGCAATTAGTCGGTATTATTATAATATAATAACAAGCTGATGATGATCGGCAATTTTTTCTACCCTTGACCGTTTCACTATACACAATAAAATCACCAACTTATACCGCGTGATCGGTTTGTAACCCGCTGGCTTTAATGGTGTGATCCTGAGCGCATTGCTAAGATCAGCCTGCGTCTGTCATTCTCGCTGCACTCTGTTTGCACGTGAAGTTGTGTTCTGAAAGCCGATTGGTGTAACACAAACCGGAGCTCATTCCACAGTTCATTTCTTCCCGGCACTATAAAATACACATACGAGTTTGTCTGGCGGCTGGTTCGTTTATAATTAGCTGAATCTGAGACAGGCATTTCGTCAGCAAAATATTTTTGCTCGGACTATCTACTACCATAAGACACTGGACGCTTCTGTTCGTACAATGGAAATTGAGAAATGCAACATCGCGCCTGCTATGTTGGACAATGATTCGGTTGAAGGGAAGAATAATACCACCCTTTCGTCGAAACGGTGTTATTCACTGATCGAATCGGTGCGCTCCCTCTCCGATGTGGTCGCTTCGGTGGCCACCTTGCGCAAATATTCCGCCCCCGAAGACGTCCTCTTTGCGCTTACCTACTGCACTCGGCGACTGTGTCTTGCCTCGGTGGGTCTGATGACGGCTGTTTACCTGCTGTGTTGTCGACAGCTCTCCGGCTTGTGGACGGCGAGGGGTGATGGTCGTGATGGGGATGGTGATGGGACAGCGGTTGATCAGTCTCTGTTCCTTTGGTGGATGGAGCCGGAGGTTAGAGAAGATGAGTCGATACCACCGTCGTCATCTTTATCGGTTGATTCCGCCGTTAAAAACCGGTTCGTTGTGGTTTTTCACCTTTCTTTTAGAATATATAATATGTCAGGTCTCTAGCGGAACCTATAGAAAATCTTAAATTTCAAATGATGTAATTAATTTTTGTTAGGGTATGTTCAATATAATTTGGATGTCTGGTGCCTACTGATAAAAAGTGAAAACTTTCGGTTTGTTACATATACATGTAAGAAGCATAGAAGTGTTACGCTTTCACTAACTCTTTACATGTCATTTTAGAAGAGCTTACGGTTTTTGAGAAATCCGGTGTAAATGGATAGATAGCTCAATTAACATTAATATAACCTTATATTTCATAAGGACCTCATTTGTTGCGCTTTCAGTATACTGTACATGTAGGTGGAAACCCTCCTTGTTAGACCTTATATTTTCATTTAAATGCGAACAAGACAGAAGAACAACCATCCATGCACACAAGTAAAGCTCTGACGACATGCGAGGATTTCTGCTATCTAGGCCGTCAAGTAAATAACAGTCAAATCGCTATTCAGAAACAGCGACAACTCGCATCGATCGCGGCTAGAAAGCTCATAACATGATGGGACTCATCAGCTAGTGACGAGGCAAACATGTTCCCATTTAAAGCGTGTGTAGAGTCAGTGTTTCTATCCAACCTAGCCTACTGAAGCAGTCACTTTTACTGACACAGTAGTTTGCCTAGGTATACACTACTCGCCAAAGATCAGTAATGACGACCTGCACAATCGGACAAACGGGCTACCACACCAAATTGGAAGGAAATTTCCAAAGCTTAGGAATGACCAAAGCAACTGCCGCAATCGCAGCCATGGACAGAGATGGATGGAGGGCAGTTTTGAGAGACTGAGACTGTTAATGAGCAACGCTTTATTACCATATTCACTTCATATTATGTGTATTTTGTAATAAAGTCAATTTAATGAAAATAAATATTTCTATAAGGACCTGTCCTCGTTTGTTGCACTTTCAGAATACACGTGAAGGTGGAAAGCCTCTTCTCTACTGCGAGTGGCTTCAACAACTTCCGCGGTCTGCTCAATCTCGGACTGATCCTCCTCGTCGTCTCCAACTTCCGAGTTGCTCTGGAGAACATCATCAAGTATGTCGTCTGCTAGGCTGTCGACCCTTCTGCTCTCCATATATTCTCTATTTCTTATTTCGCGCATAATCTAAGTAATAAGAGATCTTCTGTAACTAGTGTAGGCCGCTTTAAGTTAACCTTAATAGTATCCCATTTTTCTGATATTAGCATTTAACTTTTAACATTATTTATAGACTTGACAATGACTGTATTTTCTAATTATTTTTACAACAATTTATTTCAATATTAATTATTGCTTTATACGTACATTACCATATTTTATTCATGCTGTCTTATTTATTTCACGCAGCTCCTTATTTATTGTACACAAATAAGTCCTGTAGACACTAGGCTTTGATTAACTAAGGTAATACGTCGGCCAATGCACCTATGATATTTCTGTCACCTCCAACCAACCTCTTCTTGGTTTTTTTAAGGTACGGAATTCTGGCAGACCCCTTCTCCTGGGTTAGTGTGTTCTTGCGAGACCCTTACTACTGGCCCTCCACTACACTCACCGTTAGTAAGTGTCCACAAGTAGACGTCACTACTTTTGACGATAATATATTGATTTTTGCTGTTTCAGCAGTAGACCAGACGTCTATTGATGAAATATTGATTTTTGCTGTTTCAGCAGTTAGACCAGACTTCACTATGGTTGATATATTGATTTTTGATGTTTCAACGGGTAGACCATAGGTATATTGTTGAAATATTGATTTTTGATGTTTCAAAGCGTGGACGTCACCATTGTTGATATATTGATTTTTGATGTTTCAACGGGTAGACGTCACTATTAATGATATTATATTGATTTCTGATGTTTCAATGGGTAGACGTCACCATTTTTTGCGAATATCTCATATTTTGCAGCATACAATAGGATTTCTTATGTGAAATAAATGGTCATATTTCTTTTTAGTAGTTATTTGTAATATTGATGTTTTTCTTATTATGCAGAATTATTGTGTGTTGATAATGTATACTGCACTGAATATGTGTGCTTTTTTTTGCATTGGAAATGTATAATTTTTTAATTATATGAACAAAATTAATTAAATTGAGTATACATAATAATTCCTTTTTTAGATAATGATTGGACCTACATTGTATGTTGAAAAAGACAAAAGGTATATAATGTATTCAATAGTGTTATTTATACGGTAGTGTGTTCCAGAAATAATCCAAAAACATTATTTATCAACATGGAAAATAATTAAAAAATTTCGCAATAAATCTATGTTACAATAAGTTAGTAAAAATCCAATTAAAAGTTAACACAATAAGTTATGCAACTTTTCGACCAATATTCGATATTTGTATTATGAATTATACACTTTTTTAATGAATTAAGCGTTCCTGTTGTAGTAAGCATAGAAAGCACACAATCATGACCTCGTCTTCTCCATTGTCGTCATGATTCATTTCCAGTGGTGAACGGCTTCATACTGGCCGCCTTCTGGTGTCAGATCTGCCTTGAACGCGGCTACATCTCCGAGCGTGTTGGAGCCCTGTTCACTGTCCTGCTGCTCATTGCCACTCTGGTCTTTCCCTCTCTGGTGATCCTGCAGCGGCATCCCAACCCCTGTAAGTCACTGCGGAACCCCCCTTTCGGCACACTATAAGTACCC
>JAUZND010005390.1:0-11226 GCA_034780555.1 Coelogynopora nodosa
TTTCGTAGAAAAACAATATATCGATCAGCATTTATGCTCCCACCATCATCCAAGATTTCAAAATAGCTGTCTCCATTAACCTACAATATATAAGACTATAAGATACCACCGTAGTACGTATATTAGATATTAGTCATATGACTATGTATATGTATACACTATATCTATGACTAGATGTACTTGTATTATACCATGTCACAAATTCTATGTATAACTAGAAATGCATCGCAAATAAACGAGGTGCACCGCAGTTGAACACTGCCTACATATTACGTTCATTACCTAATATTCTTCTTATATATGTTATTCATATTTTTGTGACTTAGTTTTTTCATTATACGGAATTATAGTATACCTATTATATTATAATTCGTAAAAACGAAATTCTTATAAAGGGGACAGAGGGAATTTCTTATAAAAATCGGAAATTTTACATGTTTTTTGGAAATGTTATAGAAATTCAAAGTTGTGAAATAGTTTATAATATTCTGACATTTTATAAATTACACTAATAAGTGTAATAATTAGACCGTAAAATCATTGATAAGTTATAGTTTAGTTTAGCTTTAAGATGTAGCTTAACTACCAAACCCTTGTATATCAGATAATATAGGAAAGTAGGATGATACCACTCAGAGGGTAAAAAGTATACCAATTTTTGACGAAAACATACATACGAAATATGTAGTTATAGCTTTCCTTTTTCGATAGTTCTCCAAAGCGTTTTTCTACAAGTAATTAAGTATACCATAGCATCCGCTATCAAAAAAAATGTAACAATTTGTGTAAACACGATTTGTAAACACAACTTTTAAAGCAATCATGGAGATCTACCAAATACACAGTAAAAATACTTGATGCAATTTATGACCCATTAGAAGATCCCGCTATATATTTAGATGAGGTGACTATTGGACCAGGGACTACGAAACATGAACAATGGCTAATGTTTAAAACAAACTTTTACTAATTTTCGTCAAATTGTTAATTTTATTTTTGGCTAAAGAAGTTATTCAACCGATGTCTCTTATTATTTCTTGCATCCAAGGTGAACTCATTAAAGTATAATTGGTGTTTTAAAAAATGGATACAAAAAATATATATTATTCTACTCTTTGATCTACAGTTGATGTATTGTTTTCTTCTGTTTATCTTAAAGTTAAAGAGATGACTCTCAGGAAACCAATCCACGGACATCTGGAAAGTAAATACACAGAAGTAGCATTTATGTCTTTTGTTGAACCAAATTATACAATTCGTTTTTGGACTCAACTTCCATTGAACTGACATCTCGATTTGCAGAGAGAAAACGTTCACATTTATTTTAGAGTTGTTCTTTAATGCCATAACTGATCATCATCAAAATAGATTAATAGGAAACGAATAAATCGGTATAAAGTGGTACTAACTTCTATACCTCAAACATCGCCTTTTAAGTGAAAACTGGACAGATAGAAGCAACTTTGTCTATTTTATTTACGTAATCTTTTTCCATAACCACATTATTTACATCACACGTAGAAAATAGTTTTTTGACCAAACATTGAAGAATTCTTGTTGATTTCATCAGTTTTACCAATCGGTAGATGTGAAGCTGAAAGAAAGAGCATTCTCTTGATATTGTATGAGTAAGGATCGATTGTCTCATAGTTGTATGATTGCAATAAATTAAAGTAAGTATTTCTCTCAGTTGATAATATTGTGAAAGTTGTCATTGTTCTCCATCCTCGTCGCATATGTATGCGAGCATTATATTTGCCTTATAGTGTGTACAAGGCACTTTTTTTTGCACCACAAAAAGATAATTTTAATCTATTTTAACATCACATTATGCGAAACTGCCGTAACGCAACGATAACAACAATTTTAAAGTACGTATTATACATTTAATGTACGTGTTATACATTTGGATGATACTTGTGTTTCAAGTACCTTTTTCACTAACAGTATATTAATTTCATTGTAAAAAGTCGGTAATAAATAGTTAAAAATATTTTTTACTTATTTTTATTTGGAAAATTTAAAGAATTAATTATTAATTTGGAAATAAATAAGCATCGACACACTTTTTGTGTTAATTTATTTATTCTGTGTTTTATATGTTTTATTATTAGATTTAAAAAGTATTAAATAAGTCATATAATAAAAATATTTACTATTTTAATTTCTTTTTATGCAAGGATTAATATATGAACATTATTTTATTATTATTATTTATTATCCTACGCACACTCCTCAATATGTAGAGTGAATAAATCTATAAACTTGAATTGTTATGTTTTAAAACATATTTTTCTGTTTAATTAATTGTTAAAAAAAATTATTCACTTCTAAATATTTCATTAACCTAAATTATTAAAAAAATTGTTTTTATTTAGAATTATCCTTAAGGATACAATTTTTATAATATAACATAATAATTACTATAATAACATGCTAAATACTATTCACAAACAAAATATCTACAGGATTACCTGGTATCAACGGAACTGCCTCTACAGAGAACGGTACCGTTGGCGATGACGGAATAAGGGGAATTGTCGGAGATTACGGTTTGAAGGGGGGCGCGGGTGCACCTGCAGTTGATTGCAACGTTACTGCGATTGGATTACGAGGCTATATGGGCAATTTTGGGATAACCGGATTAAAGGGAGTTAAGGGAGAGGTTGGTAAGTCTCTATCAACACATCGTTATACATTTTTTACTTGCCTTTTTTTACTATATTTTTACAATTTGAGTGTAAACGATCATACTTATATAGTATCAAATAAGATGAACAAAAATGTGTGCGCGTTTAGAATAGAATCAGATTGGATTATTTAATCCAATCGCTTGAATAAAATAATAACTTTATCAAATCTATATAATAACCTATATTCGGCAGGTTGGGTAACTTATACTGTATACTGTCGATTGATAACAAACTGTCCGATTGTGCGAAAAGTTCAGCTATTGTTATGACTTCCATTCGAATAAATCTACCGTATTATATGCAGCCTACAATCTTTTTAATTAATAGCAAAGTATTTACAGTTGCTAGTCATCCTTAGTTGTTTCTTTTAAGCTTGATTATAATTATAAACTCAAAATGAAGCAATTATAAAGTAAAATTTAGGGGTGCTATGCCAGCTATGTCGGTTCTATACTGTTTTATATATTTTATTATTTATAGTATCAACATACTATACTTGAATACATTAAATACAATCAATGATAGCATTTTTAAGACTTATATAAAATTAGACATATTTTAATAGATAATTTAAAGTCGCCATTTTTAGCCTTATTTTAAAATCATATTTTAAGGAAGTAATCTTTATCGTTTTATAAGAAACATTTTGATATCCAGTAACGGTTTCTATTCTTAATTTAAAGGCTACGCTGGAATACAAGGCGAGGATGGTGACAACGGCACAGAAAGCGATGTTGTTGAGGGTCCTAAAGGCTTTAGAGGGGAGAAGGGAGAAAAAGGAATGAATGGTAAGGTATACAAATAAAGAATTTATTAACTACATGAACATGTTTATTGTCCAATCATAACCGCAATTAATTTATCAATACATAAAAAAGAGAATATTAATTTTTTAATGTATTAAGATTATTACCCATGCATACACACAATTTTAAACAAAAATTAAAATTGCCGTTTATATTTTTTCATTTTGTTTATTTTTCTATTGTCAAAACAAAAATACTTATTTAAATTAAACACTACAATAGCCATCCTTTTCTATTAACATCTAAATAATATTCTAATAAAGAAAGTCATAATAAGACCCAACATATTTGCCTATATTCCACACAAATTGAAAATATTGACATTTTAAATTTAAATTCATTTTTGTAATTATTTTTAGTGTGAGCTTTTCTTAATGCGTTAAATAGTCTAAAATAAATGGTAATTGAACACTATATCCCATGATACAATCTTATGAAACTATTTATTTTAAACAAAGATGATAAAATAAATTTAAAAATATATATATATTAATATTTTGCTTTTTGAATAAATATACTAAAATTCGTAGACATATGTAGTTTTGCTATAAAATCGATTTTTTAAGTATATATCTATCATGAATTTTGTTTTACAATTATTACAATTTTAATTAAAAGCTATAATAAATATCCCATGAGCCAAAAATAATAATAAAAATAATATATTATGTAATAAATCTTTTTAGATTACATCTAACCTATTCTCCTGCTTTAGGATCCGTTGGAATTCCTGGCAAAATAGGATTTTCGGCAAATGATAGTTTGTCAGGAGAAAAGGGTGAACTTGGAGAATCAAATTTAAATGGAACACAAGGGATGCCTGGAGAAGATGGAGAAAATGGAACTGATACTTTTATAGTCGGAGATGTCGGAGATTTTGGAGAAAATGGAACAGACGGTGTAAATGGCACAGAGGGCATAAAGGGGTATAATGGAATGAAAGGAGAAGTCGGTTCTATAGGGGAAACTGGAGAACCAGGATATAACAATACAGTCGATGGAGAAGTAGGAGATATTGGAGACCTGGGTGAAATGGGAAATTTTACCGATGGAGAGCCCGGGAACCCAGGTCAAAAAGGAGAGGACGGGATAAAAGGAGAAAAGGGAAAGCCAGGGCCGAATAAACCGGAAGATGCGAAGGGAGACCGTGGTGATCCCGGACCTAAGGGTGAGAAAAATATATTCAGCATACCTGGCAAGAGAGGCTATAGGGGAGTTCGTGGTGAAGAAGGGGACATGGGAGATCCCGGTAATAACGGAACAGCAGGAGAAGACGGAACTAATGGAGAATCGGGAGTGAAGGGTTTACCTGCTGAAACCTTTTCAGGGACGAGTATATTCTTTGCGCGCCATTTCCGTCAAACTAATGATGAAATTAAATGTCCCGATGGAACTAAAGAACATTACCAAGGCTATAGTTTTGTTATGATGCAGGGCAAGGATGCCTTGCTAACAATGGATCTTGGTAAATGCTACCCTATTTAAAAAATATATTTGTTTAATTAATTAATTGTTTTTAAACTTGAATATATTTTATAATGTCAAATATATATTGGCAAAATGGTTAATTCTTATGAAAGTTACAATAATAGTAAACGTCAAAGCATTTTTAGAACACAAATATACATATTAATTCGCATTTAATTAATTTTTCAATTTTTAGGCACGCCGAGTTCTTGTCTGAAAAAGTTTAATGTTATGCCGCTAACCGCCTGTAACAATGAGTTTACCTGTCAAATTAACATGCGTCAAGGTCATTCCTATTGGATGACTAACCTAGAGCCAAGGTCAATGGTGCCGCTTCACGTGAGCAGCATGGAAAACCGAACTTCAAAGTGTGTCGTCTGTGAAGCCAAAACAAGTGTGTTCACTTTTCATTCACAATCCAGTAAAACAGCAGGAGAGTGTCCTGCAACATGGCGCGAGCTTTGGAATGGTTACAGTCTTGTTATGGTGAGTTTTAGCATAATTTTGAAATATCATAAGAAAGTATTGATAGTCTCATATAATTGATAGTATACTGAATCGGTTTTTCATTAAAAAAATATATGCCTTTAAAGTGTGTATTCTCATTATAACCATGACCTCATATCTCCCATACTTGAGTCTTATATAATTTAGCTATAACATGTATAATTCAGGCTACCCAAAGGATTATCCATTTTTCAAGTTAATACAAAGTCTTATCTATTTTTGAGAAATTGTTAAACTGTTGAATATGTGCCTACTTATTACTTATGTTATAGGACTAGAATTGGCCTACTTCAAAGTATTAAAATTGTTTATATTTTATTTCAAGTTAATTGGTTCCATATATTTTTTCAAAATTTAATTTAAAAACAAAACAATTTTTAACAATCTAATGTTATATTATGTCTTTTAATTTAATTACAATTATAAAAATTATTGTTATATAAAGAATACCTTCGATTTTACATTTCAATCGTATTCCGGCAAGCTAAAAGGTAGTTTAGATATATAAGACAATGAGTGATTAATCTGGCTGGCTTAATGGAATATGATTTTTTTAATACAGTTTAACTTTTTCAGCTATTCTTATTTTAATCGTGTTAAACAATATTGTATGGCTTACTTTTCTATTAATTTGTTGAACTTTAATAATTTTCACGAAAAAATGAAAAAACCGAGGTTTTAAATAGTCTTCCTTTCTTACATTAAAAATATATTGTATTACATTTGCTTTAAACATTTGGTTTTAAATTTAAAAAGAATTGTGACGATCAGTGTAACCAAAGTTGATTAATCGAGACTAACTTATAGTCAAACAGTGACAAGATGATTCCTCTCTTCGAAAAAGTTCAAACATCCATACACTTTAACTGGTATATATATTATCAAAAATACAATTTACTATAAATTTGATCCCGACAAATACTTTAAAACCTTGTTCGGTGTCATGTTTTGATTATACTTTTAAGTTGTAAATATTTTCATGCAGCATTCTTCGGGAACCTGGAGCGGTCATCAGTCGCTTGCCTCTCCGGGTAGCTGTCTGGAACATTTCAGCTACAATCCGCTGATCGAATGCAACAGCGCGCTGGGCATGTGCCACTTCTGGCCCGATGCTAAGGTCTTCTACCTCAGGAGTATTGACAAGGAGAACCAGTTCGTAAAACCCGTCGGCGAGTTTTATAAGTCGAGCCAGTCGAATGTAAAAAAATCTGTCAGTCGCTGCCGAGTGTGCTTAAAAAATATTGCTTAATTTTTTATTTTATAATATTCTTGTTATTTAGGGCCAATTCTTTTCTTACAGACCAACAACATTTTATGATATTATTTTCTATCTGTGGTATATTTCCCCAACCAATATACAATGTGTATTTTATACTGTTTTAGAGTTTCCCACTATGCAAGAATGTTGCATTTATCTTACGCTGTTATTTGATTTGTACTTTATATTTTACATTTTAAGTAATTTTTGTTGTTTTAAATGAACTGTTTATATTTAGCAAAATTAGGACCATTAATTGTATGCTGCTTTGGTCTTATATTAAATATAGTATGTTATTATATATGTATACATATTTCACTTTGATTTTGATGTTAGTGCTTTTAATATCATTGAATGATTAAAATATATTTTAATTATCTTTAGTATGTAAAAAATATAATTTGTTTTAAGGGAAAGAAACCTTTTCAGTTCTTCCTTTTTATATAGAATGACAGTTATTACCTTGTTTGATCAATTATGTAATTTTATTGTTACAAAACATTTTAAAACTTTAAATGTTCAACATTTTGAATAATGACTTAAATAATATTTAAAAAAATCAAAAAGTAAATGTGAAATGGAAAGTGTATTAATACTTATTTTTGTCTTTTAATTAATTAATTAATTAAAAGTATATATAAGAATCCGCATATTTGTGTCCAATACTTTCATTGTTATGCCTTTTAATAATTAAAAGTTGTTTTTATTAAAATAATATTTTTTAGTAGAGTTGTGTTTCATAGATTAGAAATCAATTAGAAACCAATACTCTGGTTTTTATATTATATTTTAAATTTACATATTTTCGCCTCGATTCACTCTTGCTAAAACAAACATTAAAATCGTATATTTTAAACTTTCAGATCAAATAACACGCCCTATATCTGCAATTGCCTATCTGTTCGGAAAATACAGCGTCCACTTTACGCAACGTAGATACTGTACAATCTTACTCCTACAATTTGTGATATCTACCGAATTGAGCACGAACGATGGTCACAATTGAGGGGAATTTGAATTTCAGATGGTTTTTCTGCCAAACTATGGGTCGATCTAATTCAGTATCAATCATTGCGAGATTCACGTAAGTTTTTCAATATCTTGTAATCTATAAAAATATGTAAATTTTATATTTATTACTTATTAAAAATATCAATTGTCATTTGTAAAATCAAGTTACAAAATGATCATTTAGGAATTAAAATTATTCTTGTGGGTAGCCCGATTCAGAGATGATCAGATCAGGATTATCAGCATTATTAGGATGACCATAGATGATCAGACATGATCAAGATGACCTGAGATGATCAGAGATGGTCAAAATGATCAGAAAGATCAGGAGTGCTTGCTGCCACTTTCTCTCTTGCTGCGAACTTTTTATTTTGATGTATCAAAGTTATATTGAATAGATAACAAAATGCATGGCATTTTTTCATAACAATGCATTTTCTAGAAAACAAAATGATGGTGTAACCATTATCTGCTATATTTCTTTGTTATTATTTAATTGTAAGGTTTATAGTAAATGATTTAGTTTAAAATAGTTTAAATAATAAATTATCAATAGTACCGTAAATAAAACAAAAAATATAAAATAATGTACACTACAATATTTCATGAATTATATTAAATAAATATTTTGCTCTAACTCGTAGAGTCAGTATGTTCAATAGAGTGTAATATCATCTACGTATCAATAAACCATATTTGACTTTGATAAAGTTATAATAATATATGACAAACGTATGACTTACACATATAGCCTTGGCTTAAACAGGTGTTAACGCTAATTATTTACCTAAATCTTTTATTATTAAAAAATAAGCATTACCAAACACTTTATATATACCAAACCATTAAACAACAATACATAAAACAATTCCATATAATTCTAAATATTTTTGAATATTATTGTATAAAATAAATATATAATTCAAAATAAAGTAATACCAATAATTAAAAAATTAAACATGTTTGTAAAATCATAGTTTTAAATATCTTAAAAATTTATTTTTAAATAACATCAATTTTCGCTGTAATCGTCTAAACTATAATAAAATTTAAATAGCATCTATTAGTTTTTCAGTGTTTTTGGTATTGACTAATATAGTGTAACAAGAAAAATAAAGTTGTTAATAAATGTATTGTAAGTTATTAATTTAGTGACATAATTTTTTTTGGAAATTTGTATCTTTAATTATTAGTATTTATACACATAATATATATATATATATAAATTTTATTATTATTATTATTATCCGATTATTGTATAATGTAATTTATTGAAATTTCAGATTACTCACATTAATCCTGTTATCGATGGAGCTTCCTACCACTAACGCTGTAAGTGTCAATGTTCTGCAAGTTAAATATTCTCACAGAAATAAATTCTTCACTGAACTATTTTAAGTTCATTAAATATTATGTATCAATTTATGTGCGATATACAATTGTAGGCATTGTATTATGATGTAGGTATGTTTCTTATTTTAAAATTATAGAAAATGTTGTTAAATAGGATTTTTTATAATTTTAGTATCCAAGAAATTATAAATGCCTCTATAAAAAATATATAACTATTGGTAGTAAATAAATAGAAAGCAATTTAATGTGATAAGGATTATATATACTATATGTTTCAGCAATGGGCTCCTCGAAACTGTTCCGTGGCCTGTTCAAGCAACACATGCAAATGCATAGGAATAAAAGGAGTTAGAGTAAGCTGTTGTTCATATTTTAGGTTGACGTACCTATAGTATTTTATGTTAAAACATTATGTAATCATATTTTAAATATACATCACTAACGTATTTTCTTTCTATTATTACAATTTATTATATATTTGTTATGATTTTGTTATATACTTATTTATCAAATTTGAAAATGTTATATGCAACAAAAATATGTTAAAGTAGATCTACAATTAAAGAGATTTAGAACTATATTAAGCTAAATCTGCTGAACCTTAAAGGTAAAATCGTTATATTATTGTAAAAACTGATCAAAGCTTTTTTGAAAACTTTGTTAAACAAATGTATTTGCCACTTTTTAAATGTTTACGCTTTAAATGTTTCCGACAAAAAAATTAGACAATACATTTTTTAATATTTCAATCAAAATGACTTTTTAATATTTGAACAAAATTTAAAGTTGTTACAGATGCCATCATTTGTATAACTAATCTATTTTGAAATTAGTCTTTCTGTGCAAATTTTACAATGAAATTATCTAGTTAAAAAGAATTTTCGTGTAATTAACATAATTAAATAAATTAAGATATCGAATGAAAAAAATGCTACGTTAAACAATTGTCAAAGCTCAAAACATTGACATGAAATTAGTGTCACTAATTTTCGCGTAATAAAAATGCTATTCTGATTGTAGATGTTGTACTTAATTAGATATAATGAAAGACTATTCACACCGCGCACGACGCAACATGATGTGGCGTGGAAGGACACAGTGGACAGTAAATTCTAATTGACAGTAAACATGACTATTTTTATTTGAAAACATATATATATTGGTTTGTATGAAAATATAGCCTAAAGTAGCATAAATATTATTTTAAGTTAATTATTACTCAACGCATTCAGTGAAAATAAATCGGTTTCAAAAAACGTATTCAATCTATATGGAGCGCCGTGCAAATATATCGATCGAGCTATTAACAGTTGGCATTGTTTTATAATGTCTACATTCTCGTCATGCATTTCAACTATTAATAGAATTTTGATTATTCAGTAACCATTTTCTTTATTAATTGTATATTTTGTAACATTTTAGCTAGAATACATCCTCAATAAATAGTACTGAATTGTTCTTCTCCTTATTCCAGGGTGATAGAGGGCCCGTAGGAATGCGAGGTGTCAAGGGGCACAAAGGCTATCCTGGAGCTCCAGGTCCAGCGGGCGTTCCGGGCAGAAAGGGTGACCCTGGAATAAATGGTCTTGCGGGAGAAAAAGGGGACCGGGTATAGATTTTTTTAAATATTTTACGTTTCTACTGATTAATTGTTATTTAAGCTTGTTTAATTTCATAAATTTATATTTTAGGTTCATTGTTAATTCACATTTTATTTAAGTATATATTAATTATATTTGGTTAATTGTAAATAATTGCATATATATTGCGTTCCCTTACAAACATTTATTATCATATTCTTTTTAAAAATTCATGAGATTTTCGTGTGTATTCGTTCATGAAATTCTTATGAGATTAACAGGAGTAAATAAACATGAGAGTAAAAAAGTTGATGTTTTGGTAAATGACGCGTGGTTATTTTTAACTATATATAAATATATTTGCGCTTACGTACATAAAACATATACCGTTGTCTTTATTTGCATTTAAAATATATATAACAAACAAATAACATATTTGAATCGATTTATTAAATCCTTATTTGTACAAAAAAATATTTTATGCCACGCTTATATTATAAATGCGTGAGCAAAATTTTTTCCTCACTGTTTCTAGTGAGCAAAAAGAAATC
>JAUZND010005391.1:0-11226 GCA_034780555.1 Coelogynopora nodosa
TGTATTTGTATTATTTCTTGTGCCTAATAGACACTAAATATATTAATGAACAAGTTTGTACTAATAAATGATTTATCATAATGGTTTGTAACAATAAACAATTTCACATAAATTTTTATAATTTGTTCTTACTGTTTGAATACTTTCCGCCAGTATTGTAATTGAAATTAATTAATTTATCCATTATATTATTATTATTAGAAACAATTCTGTGCATTTGTTATTATAAAAACACTATTTGTTTTGTTGTAAATGTTCAAGATTTATAAGAGTACAATATTATACTATTATATGACAACAGATTCAGTCATTTTAGATGCAAATTACTATAGAAAGTTTATTTCAAAAGTAAAATATTGTTTATCAAAAGTATATTCATGTTATATGCTGACCTGGCCAATTTGAAATTATATTTTTGTAATAATATTATTGAAATAGTTTGATACCTAATTTTTTAAATTAATATATGACTGTTAAATATTTTAACTGATTTAATTTTTTAGTGAAATTATTCAATTATTATATAAAACAAATATATAACTAGACATAATTGCTGTTAATTGAAAAAGTATATAAAAACAATACATGGTGATTGCAGGAATACTGAGTTGACATAAAAGGGAATAATATTATAATTTTTTATTATATATTTAATGTATTTTAAAAGATATCTAAACATCCTCCAATAATAGAATGTTAGGACAGGGCATTGTAGGTTGTACACATATACTTATTTTGACATTTAATTACCATTGATATTTAACAACCTTTGTTGATGTTTTGACATGATGCCCTCTTGCAGATGAGCATGTTTTCATTTTTTAGAATTATTTTTATAAAAATGTTTACCAATTCAAAGCACTTGGTTTTTTTATTTTTTATGTTGATGCCATAAAACAAAAAAATATAATGTAATAAAGATTGTTTATGTATAAAATTATTTGTTATTAATATAAGTGTATATTAATATTTCATTGTGTAGTATATAATGTGCTAATAAAAAAACTATAAAAATTGCTCTTTGAGGTAAAATTAATAAATAATATATATATATATTTTAAGGCATTAACATTTTCAATAAAAAATAAATCTGAATTGGTAAACATTTTCATAATAATATGATTATAAAAAATTAATACATGCTCATCTGTTATACTCACATTTATTGAACTGCTAACTAACATTTCATTGACTTCTGTTGCAATCATTCTTGGGTTCAATGTACCTTTATTTAGCTTTCTTTAATAAACTTCTACAAGAAAAAAATATAATTGGGGACCTCAGAATTATTCTCTATTTGAGTCTTCAATTTAAATGAATGCATTTTTTTAAGCTTAGGCTCCGAACCCCTACCAGGAGTTTGACCCAGGGACCTTACTGGGAGGTGTGCCCTCAGACCCCTACTTGGGGACTTTGGACACTTGTCCCTAACTGGCAGTATTGCCACTCATTCAGATATGATTTTTTTGGGATTGTTTTTTTAAAAAATAGTTTTTATTATTTAAAATACATTTTCTAAAAAAGAATCCCAAAAAAATCATATCTGAATGAGTGGCAATACTGCCAGTTAGGGACAAGTGTCCAAAATTCCCAAGTAGGAATTGTGCTATGTGCATATTTCATTATTTAGCTGTCTATAAATTGCTACATGGTCCTAATTTGTTACAAATATTATACTTATATTATGTGTTTATTTGTATGTCTTTAACCATATTATTTGGAATTATTACAAAATATACACTTAATTCTGTTACATTTTCAGGGGGTTTAGCCCCCTAATGTTAGGGGTTTAGTCCCCTTAACCCCCTACTATGTGCTCTCCCCTAAACTCCCCTGGGTGCTTCACTTCCAGATCCCTAATTACCACCTTGTGCCTTCAGCAATCATTACCATGTACCATGCATGAATTTTTTTATAAAGAGTGCCAAAACTACACTTGTCTTCTAGCTTTTTCATTACTATTTGAAATCACCCCTGAATTGAGTTGATTAATTGCAAACCATCTCGGGAATTGGACAGTTTGCAAACCAGTTACATGACAAAATTCAATAATATTTAAATTTAATATTATATGTCTCATTTAAAAACAGATATTATATTGGAAGTAAGCAAAGTTGTTTTTATAATTCATAAATTATATCACACTTTTTTTGGTATTATAATTATCATTAAAACTTACCATGATCATTGACTGACCAAAAAAGTAAGTATAAAGAAAGAAAATAAAACCATAAAGAAAAACATGTATTTGGGAATAAAAATCATGTGGAAAATACAAATGTTAAATTAAATGATTAGTATAACTTCCTTGTATATCCAGTTCACAGACCATCTGGACCATTTTAGACAGTTTAAATATTTGCTTTTCATCCAAATGTTTTTCACAAACTATTAGAATTCATTTACCATCAAAGTTATATCAATTCAGTATTAACTTTTTTGGATTATACAAAGTCTTGCCATCAATTAATAATCATGCTATTTTATGGAGATAATTACAAAAATATATCTATTTTTCAAAATAATGGTTTCATTTAAATATTTATTTAATAATGTTAACTTGGGGTCAATAAAATTATATAAATATATTTTATTTTAATTTCTTATTTTAACCAAATGAGTACATTACAAAATACTCATTTTTATTTAAAAAAAATTATTATAATAAAACAAATAAATAAATTGTATTTTTAGATTATTTAATACAACTTTTTTTTCTATCTATCTAGATATGATAAATAGAAAATTTTCAACTTTCCATTTGAAATTTTGTTAAATATATAAAATGTAATACATATTTCTATTTTTATTCACCAATTATACAAATACAAGGTTACCTTATATTCTTATGCTTTTTTTCAGTCTCATTTATATTATATTTTGTGTATTTAACTTTAATTAAAATTTAATCATGAAAAATTTAAATTGGCTTTCCATCCGCATGCATAGCAAATATTTTAAAAATTCTTTTGCTTAATGTTTTTATTATATTTAAGCTATATGAAAATATGTATTTTTGGTTTCATACAGTTTTTGTTTCTTTAAAATATTGTATCAATTATGTTTTCTATCTGTACAGACAGTTTGTAAACCATCTGGATGGATTGAAAACTTGCTATCCTGTGGTGCATTTACGGGGGTTTCTAGCCCTTGTGGAAACACCCCCTATCTGATGAGTGCACTTCTCTTAAACTTAAGATTAAAGAAAAACATGAAATTGTAGTGATATACTATTTATAATTCCCACATTTACAAGTATTATTATAACATTTAACTCTGACTTGTAATTATAAACAATACATTGTATAAAATCCAGTTAAAATAACTCAATATGTACACTACAGTGCAAAAATATACAGTTTTAAAAAATATGTACTTTAATTTCGGCACCTAAACTACTAGAAACCCCCCTTAAAAAATCTTGCATTTGCCCCTGCTATCTGTATGGATGGTTTGCAAACCATCAGTAACATGCAATATTTAAAAAAATCAATCAAAATTGCTTAGCCATTGTAAAGATTTTTTACCAAATTATTAACATGATTTTCCTATATTTATAAACTAGAGTCATCCCAAATAAATATTTAACTAGGAACTGAACAGATTAACCATTTGTGCCTAGGTACACAAATTCAAAAGTTGTATGCTAGAACCGGTTGTATAAAATCTCATGTTATGGTATACTTGTTTTTTCAGTTAAATTGCACTTTTCAGGTAAAATTTTTAGTTTTTTTATTGTCTGTTGCATACAAATATTTTGCTAGATTATACTATATTTATCTATATATTTATATTTACAGTATACACGAATTTTATTTTATCAAAATAACATTTAATTTGCATAATAATTATTCTATATTCTTTCATATTATTCAAATTTCTATAATATAGAAAACACAAATTATATATTTTCTATTTTTATACAAGTTTTTTATATGTTTCTGAAATGCTAAAATTTATATAATTAAAAGTGAACTCAGAAGCACTGTAAATAAAACCCTACCTCAACTCATATATAACATTTATTGCTGAAATGATTTTCTTTTAGTTCTATACTGAGTTCCATATAATTAAATAATTAGCTAGCACACTATTGGCAAATTTATAGGAGAAAGGATTATTTCACATGAAAAATAGTTGCAGTCTTCTTTGTCACATAATTGCGATGAATGGGCATTCTGAAGTGAGTATATCATGTAACTATTATCCAGTATTATTACCCAAATTAATGAAATTGTTGTCTAGAATTTTGTAATTAATGTATTATGCAACCAAAATGAAACCATATGCAATGAATAACAGCAATGAACTTAAATCTTATTATTTGGTCAATATTATGTACAAATATAAAATTATCCTAGATGATTGATATATATATTTATTTTTACAATATATATTATTATTATAATGCTGAAAATACTACATTTTTTGATAATATTACAACAGCCAGATTATATGCCTAACTTTATATATTTGCAGATATAGTTATATATTATCTAAAGATAAATATTGTATCATTGTTTACAAGAAATAAATATATTTGGATAAAATAATATATACTCAGCATGTAATTAATAATAAGTTGTTATTATTGTGCAAAATTTTAGTGGATGAAGGGTTGATAATGTAAAGACAATCTTAATGGTTCAACTCCCCAAGCATATCGAAATAGAGAAATTGCAAAATGTGTAGAAATATATCCCAATGCATTGTATTGGAAGGCAAAACAGACTGTAACTGTGAAAAATATCTGTTTCCCAATACATTTTTATTTCCTTCATGTCAGCTATAGCTACATCTACGTCCCGTCACTGGACCATATGGGATCCAGCAGCCATTTAATGAGACCATATAGCATTAGTACATTATACCAAATGCTGTCACAGATCATCCAAGAGACAGAATTCTATGAAGCTAGCTCAGTTTGGAAATATTATTCAGACAAATCGGGAGACAATCAAACTGCTCCAAAAAACTCTGTGAGATAGGCCAGGGTATTTGATCATTATGATCAATAATCTCCTCCCAAACGATAGCATCAGGAGAAGCGGATGAAGAAGCAGACATGACTAAATATAATAATTTAGAATGAATTCACGGAATAGAACTGTACCATACAAAATACTATCAATATAATACGAAATACTGGAAATTGCTATAGAAATATAATAATACAATAGAAGTAGAATAAAAAAGAAATATTAGAAAATACTGAAAAACACAATAAAAATACTGTGTAAATTCCAAATAAAAGGTCAAAACCAACAAAATAAAGTGAAGAAGATAATACAAAAAAACATGTAGTCAGTCGAATTATAGTTATATAATACATATAGAATGTATATTTCATAGATATCATGAAAACATCACCAGAACATAACATCACCATGATAAAATAGATCATATTAATAATATCATTATACACTGTATACTTTCATTTGACTGTGCATCTAATGACAGTGTGTATTGTAATTGTATTTATTTCCCCCTGGCACCATGAAATGGTCAAAAAATATATGCCACCTAGTACCAGGTTAGTTAAATTTATCTTCATTGATTTAGCTAGTGGTTATTTTTAGAACTCCTTAAAACAAATTAAATTGCTATTGCAAGACAGTTTTGTCATCCTGGGCACAATCGGTTAAAGAGTTCATAAGAATAAATATTTTTTTAAAGTATCAGGTCTGGAGGAATTAACTTTTTCAATAATAATATCTTTATCGAATATTATTAACATATGGGGACACTTTAATAGAATACATAATGATTCAGATTAATGAAACATAGAGAGCAAAAAAAGTAGAAAGTGAGAATAAATAAATAGTAAAGGGTAAAATAAACTAACATTTGAATTATTGACTCTTGTGGTTCTGCAGAAAGTTATTTGAGAAATTGGTTGTTGGATTAGGTATCCATTTTTGCATAGTGGAGTCAGGATTTTGTCTAAGCGGTGTTATTGTTTCATCATATGTTTGGTAAATTTTTGGAATACTCTGTTGATGAAGTCAATGAAGCCGCCTTTGGTTTGAACATCAATTATTTTTTAAATTATTTTAGATGATTAAGATTATTTTGGGATAAGTTGCAGAAAATGGGGAACCCATATGTCAAGATGGAGTGGATAAGGCTATTGTAGAAATCACAACGTTTGATATTGATGTAAGATAGTATTGAGGTAATAGTATTAGGCTGTTAAAAAAGAATGTCCAATAACAATTTGTATATATAATATATATGTATTTGTTATATACATATAACATATTTATAAATTCATAGTTATATTACAATTTACATAATATCTAGTCATAGAGTTATATTACACATTAAATAATACATACTGGATGGCTGCAATATTTGAATTTCATTAATGTACTAGAATATACTCAAATTTGTTTTTATATTCAAATGTACTCGAATTTTTCAGTTATATAAAAAAAATTTTTTATCTTATTCATTTATTTTAATAGATTTTGTGTATATATACTTGCACAATCATGATGAACAAACATAGTTTTATTTATTTATAGTACTGCTTATAGATATATATGTTGTTAACATTTTATATACTGATTTTCATTTTTTACAGTGTAGATCAATTGTTTTCTTATACTAATGCATAAATTAAGAAAATCTTTTCAAAGATCTGATTATCAATCTAAATGCAATGAATTGGACATATTAGTTAATGATCCCAATTAGTAGACCATACAGGTGCATACAAGGGAGTAGAGGCTGAAAAGTGTATAGTATATGCTATAATCATTGTTTTTATATATTCAATATTATCCATGGTCAAATGTGAGTGATTTAATTTGCTGATATCTATACAATCTGAGTAAACATTAGAACTAGGTGTGTCTGTGCTAAGTCTATGGTTTGTACTATTAATCAGTATTTAAATTTCTATGGTGTCTGTTGTTCCAGACGGACTTCATTTTTAGACATAGGTTTATAAAGTACATGATTATTTCCTACAAACTGATTTTTAATAGTAGTACTAACTAATTTAGATCGATTTTCATTAAGCAAGTGATACTAGTTGTTAGCAGATATACCAATTTCATTACTTTGATTGTGTGTCCCATTTTCTCCAATATTAGCTTTATGAGGCGGCCATGAAAAGGCACAATGCTTGCCATACTACTGAGTACTATTATTGAGAATGAGGACATGCCATCTGCCCCAGTTATCATCATCAGGGAATCAGTAATACCAGTTTTGGAATATGTTTGACCTTTTCCATAGTACATCATTTATCAACTGTTAATTGTCTGAAATATTATTATAATTGTGACTTCAATTTGACAGTAGAAAATAAAAACTATAATTTGCTAGTTATTATATGTAAATTTTCTCATTGCAATATAAATTTATAATTAAAGTACCCTAATACTATATTTTATCATACAAGGCATATCATTTTATTTGCAGGATTTAAATTTTTAAATAATAATTATAATTTATTTAGTTAAAACTGAATTAGTAATATATTAAGAAATTATAATTATATATAAATATTCTAGACCTTAACATTTTGAATATTTAAAAAACGAAAATAGTTTTTGACTATTAAAGTCCTGGATATACCTTTGATTTAATGCACTATGCTTTAATTCCAAGATTTTGTGTACTTTTATACACATTATTCAGAATTTTATATGTAAAGTTGGTAAACAAAATTACAATTAATAATTTTAAATTAGGCTACAAACTTGGTTAATTACTTTGTAATTTATTTTTGTTTATCATTTTATATCTATTTTCAGGAAATTGAAGATCTTTCTGGTGGGTGTGGTGCTAAGTACAGTCTAATTTTAGTTTCAAAACAATTTGAAGGAAAACCTCTTCTTCAACAACATAGGTATTTGTTTGTTTATATATATAATGTAAATTCTACGGAAATAAATGATCTTACCCCTTTGTACATGGACATACTTTTTAATGTTTGCTATATGGAGAGGGGGTATTTTACCCCCCTCTGAAAAAAACAAACTTCCTATCATCCGATTAAGCTGATAAACTCCAGGTAGGAAAACTATAGGAAAATTACCATATTATATGCTATATATTTACCAATAAATGCTAAAACTTTTGTTCAGTGCAACCAATTGACTTGATTCATTTTGCATGTGATTCCAGATCACAAGATCTATGTTTGCTGATAATTTTTATAATTATACTACTTATACAAATAAGCTATAAGTAGTATAAATGCTATTTATGTATTATTTTAAATTGCTGGTTATTTTAATAAATAATTTTATTATTCAAGTTAAATGGATATCATCTACGATAAACTTATTTGTTCTACTAATGTTGCAAGTTTTAGCTCCTAATATCATCAACAAGTATGAAAACCCAGGGGGGATAAAATGGATCAATAATAACAGCATTTTTTATGGTATGTACAAATATTCGAAATGATATTTGTTATATTTTTTAGTTAGATAAAAGTATTTTAGCCATTGAGTAACAAGAAAAAAGGGTCATGCGTTTTATAGTTCAATCACGAAATGATAACTCTTATTTTATTCAGTGTTTTATTCATTAAAATATTATTATAATCTTATGTTTGTTGCGAAGTGTAGACTAGTATAATTATATTCTTTTGGTGCATTTTATATTCAATCGAATTTTTTTTTAATGTGACTGCCTCATCAATTAATGTGGTAAATAATTTAAAATATAATAATGTTGTATTTTCTCAACATCAGTAGTATAGGAACAGCATTTCTAATGCATCTAAAAATATGTATAATGACTCATATCAACCACATTGACCTATTCAATATTTTGCGCCTACAATTAATATAGTTTCCAACTATTATCAGACGTATGGTATCGATTTATTTGCTATGTCTCCAATTTGAGTAATTTACATGTGGCACTCCTATGAGCCATCTAAGTTTTAAATTTTATTAATTTTAAAATCTAAATTCTAGCAAGTACCTAAAATGTGTTCCTAAAAAATACAAAAAAATAAGCCAATAAAATCGTACAGCTTAACCCATCGTACAGAGATATACAAATAATTGTATGCTATTTTTTTTCAAATAAATATAGTTTTTGATTGACCTATAAAACGTATCACACTGCTTTTTTTACTCAGTGGCTAAAATACTTTTCTCTAAACTAAAAAATATAACAAATAAAATTTCGAATATTTTTATATACCAGAAAAATTGCTGTTGTTATTGACCCATTTTATACTCCCCCCCCCCCCCCCCTGGGCTTTCATACTTGCCGATGATATTAGGAGCTGAAACTTGCAACATTAATAAAACAAATAAGTTTATCTTAAATTATATCCATTTTACTTAAATAATTAAATTATTTATTAAAATAATTAACAATTTTAAATAATACTCAAATAGCATTTATACTACTTATAGCTTGTTTGTATAAGTAGTATAATTATAAATTATATCCACAAATATAGATCTTGTGATCTTGAATCATATGCAAAAATAATCAAATCAATTGGTTGCATTGAACAATAGTTATAGCATTTGTTGGTTAATATATAGAATATATGGTTATTTTACTATAGTTTTCCTAACTGGAGTTTTTGACGTAATCAAGTCATAAAAATGATACCAATCGATTAATTATTTTGAAAATAAAAATCGCTCGACAAGTCTATAGGAGGTATCTGTATACAAAATTTCAGGTTAATCGAATGGGAAGTTTGGTTTTCCAGGGGTGTAAAATACCCCCCCTCCACGTAGCAAACCCTAAAAAGTACGTCCACGTACGAAGGGTTAAAACTTAATGATTAATATACATGTTATACCCTTTTTGGCACATAGCATAAGAGTACTAGCATTGTACTAATATTGTGATGTATACTGCAATAGTATGGGGGGGGGGGGGGGGCAATGACACTGGAATCGTTAACTGTTTTCCATTTGTCCTGTATAAGAGTTGCCATAGTGAAATGGCCAGACTTAAAAGAATTGTCCTGGTGGTGAATGATGGAATCCAATATTATTAAAAAAGGTATTGATGTTTTGTTGTTCAAATCGTAGAATAAGATGCTTGGGAATGTGTATGATGGTTGTATTGGATTAACCATTGGACGAACAATCTGGGCATTTCCAATCTTTAAGTATACTTTCTTTGAGGGTTAAGTTGATACAGACTTGAAGTTAATTTTTTAGATACCAACATTTTTAAGAAATATAATCAATTGCATACTTATCTTTATGTTAAACCTACAAACACTCGTCAATATCTTCATTAGGATTCTTACCATAGCATCAGAAAGCGTTTATTCCTTTTTCTAAAACTGTTTGTTTTTATTATTCACACGGCATTTGTTACTTTTCCCTGTAATGATTAATCGTTAAATATTTAAAGAAATCCATTAAACGTTAACAAACGAACTAGTTTTATTTAAATCGAAATAAACTACTTTGATTTATTGGGGATATTGATTATCATCATAGGAATAAGTCATAATACGGCTAAGAGAATACAATGTTTTATTAATATTAACATTATTTGTTTGAATAGCCGTTCATTTACAATATTGCACCTCATGACTTTGTAATAATGACAATAGAACTCAATTAATTTAAATTAATCGGGCTAATATTAATAATGAGTTGTTAAAAATATTCACTGAGAAGGCATTAATTACAACCAAAATATGTACACCCGATTATGCTTGATTGGAAAGTAGTGTGATTAAAATACTAATACTCCCATACTATTTGTTTAGTTAATTTATCTTGGTAATTCTAGATTGGTGAACTCAGTTTTGGAAGAAGAATTGAAGGAAATTCATGCTTTGCAAATGAAGACGATGACCCCAGAACAGTGGCAGAAGAAACAGTTATCAGAAGCTTCCTAAGAATACTTCAGACAATGTTAACGCATTTCACTATTGTTTCATAATTAAGTGTAATGTATAAAACGTTAAATGACATGTATATATTACTGTTTAATTTCATTATTTTTAGTTATTAATATAATCATGATGTTTGCATTTTAAACATGTATTTCAAGGGATAGCTTTAATTATACTCCGGCACTAAAATGATGTCATACATTAAACTCACGCTAATTAGTATATATGCCTAATTAGCTAGGACTCCGATAATTACAGGGTGTCCAGTTCTTGAAAAATCACGGAAAAGTCACTAAGAAATAATCTCTTGAAAAATCACGGAAAAATCTCTGAATTCAGTCAGCTATCACGGATTTTTTTTTTTTATAAGTTTA
>JAUZND010005392.1:0-11226 GCA_034780555.1 Coelogynopora nodosa
ATTGATTGATTGAAATACTTGACTTGTTACACAATAAAAAGGGGAAAACACGGGACTCACTGAGAAGGGCCTAACAAGCCTCTCGTACTGGAGGGGCTCGAGTATCTTTGAGCCTCCCCAGATTTAATGTGAAAAAATATTGCTTAATTAGCACATTTTCCACATTTGAACATTGATATTGCATATATTCTGGGTATTTTTTATTATGATTCGAGAAATGTATGAAAGCCTTTTTAATATTACCAGTAGTTAACATAATGCTCAGATTAAAGTGAATAAAACCATACTTCCTAGTATAGAATGAATAATAATCAATAATTTCCATAGTATCAGGGTACATATTATTATAATCATATATGTATATATATATATGGATTGCTTGTATTTTCTTTCTCTCTAGAAACGAGTGACTGAAACAAATCCATATCTATGCAGACGCATGTAACTGTAGGTACATTATGTTTCTGCCTTGCTACTATAAAAACACAACATGTGATACTACCTAATGCTCGAGTAAATATAACCAATGAATAATCAATGAATATAGCGCTATAGACAGTCATCCACTTAAAGTAATCTTATCAAGCTTCAGTTTGTCTGCATTTTTAATACATTATCCACAAATATATTTTCAAAACAGAATTAATTAATCAACATGTCTAAAGCAGAAAGGAGAAAAAGACTACATAAAACTTTACTACAGAATGAAAGAAAAAAGATGCGATCATTAGATACTTGGTAAGTAAAGAAAAAATATTACTACAACCCTGGAACAAATTAACCGATAGACCCTTTTCATGTAATTTGATTAATTATTTTTTTTTAAATTATTCAGCAACTTTTTAATTTAATACTTAATTAAGTAAAAGCAAAAAAAGATCAATGTTTTTCTGTCATTCAATTAGAGAGAGACTGTTTTCGCGTTCTCAAACAATTTAATATTTAATTTACTTTTAATATTTAATTTAATAAACAATTTAACAGGTTAATATGACGCAATTCCTCCGTTTTTCTGCAGCTGTGTGTGCTGCAGTTAACTGCGTGAGTAAGCCAGAACAGGCCCAGAAACAATGTGCCAGCGGCTATTCACCCCATCATTAGCTGTAATGTGAAAGAATTGGAGGTTGATGATGTAATCAATCTATTGATTTAACATGGGGACATCCATGTGGTAGTGTACCCTGCACACAACAGTACTCAGCTCTCAGTATACAGTTTCTCTCTCTTATTGAGGGATAAAAACCATTGATATTTTATTGCTTTTTCTTAATTATTAAATTAAAAAGTTGTTGATTTAAAAAAATGGAAATTAAAAAAATAATTACCTGAAAAAAGGGTGTATCAGTTAATTTTTCCCAGGGTTGTAGTACATGCTTTATAAGTTAATTTTTTTCAATATTTGGAAGGTGTGCAATAGCATTCTGTTCCATTTTTTTTTCAGTTAATGAGCTTCTTCTACCAAGACTGGTGGTACCTTTTATGTTGCCTACATTTAACCCTGAAAAAGAAATAAAAAAATTATCCAATGTTATTTATAATATAACTCAATTTGTTTAATTAGAAGTTAATCATTATTGATAAGATTCATACATCTACTAAAAATTTGGACAGTGTTTAAATTTTACTCATTGATACTTCTTTGATTAAACATATGTTTCACAAGTTTTCAGCCTCATGAAATTTCTGTTCTTTTAAAAAAAATTCAGCTAATTTTTAAAGTTTAAATTTGCTAATATATTTGTCTTTAAAAGCTAACTGTTTTAATCTTGCTTCCTTCTCTTCAATTTATTTTTCTTTTGTAATATTTTTTCTTGAAAGCCATTTGGCACTCTGATAAGGCTTTGAATACTAACTATTATTTTCTTTTCTATATTGACAATTGTAGCATGTTTCTTCTATGCATTCAAAAAGTTTAACTCTAGCAGAAGATTTTAAGTGATTTCTCTTACAAGCAAAATAATTAACAATCGAATTAAGTATGAAACTGACATGCACATAAATAAACACAATATTATTTATAATTCTCTCCACTTCAACATTTTCTTTTCTCAACATTATTTGAGATAAAATGTGTAGCACAGTCATACATGAGTTAATAACATAATTATATGCAACTATGAAATACAAAGATTAAAATGGAATGGAGAAGATGGTGAAACCATAATAGGGGCTGGTAGATACAGAGGTAGATACATATAAAAAAGATATTTTTAATGCTTTTTCAAAAATTATTTTCCATGTTAATATGAATCTCAATATTACGAAATAAATGTTTATGTAATATGTAATTGCTGTTGACATCGTAGATTTTTTTTCTACTCACTTTATTCTTAAACATAACAATATATATTCTCTTAAAACAACTGAACCATGTATAAACAGTCTGTTATTAGTTATTTGTTAATTATAATGCTTTTTTTCAATATCTGCAGGGTTGCCGGACTTGGTGAATTTTAGATAAGTTTTTGAAAATTCTAAAAATGCAATAAAATATTAAGGTGATACTATCTACCCCCTGACCTTTATAACATATATTCAAAAGTAACAAAGGATTTTTTCAGGTGGTAAATACTTACTTTTTAATACAATTTACTACCTCATAAATTCGATTTTAATACATTTATATGCATTCTTAACTTTAAAATAGCCATGGCACCCACTAATATCGGACCTCATCCAGATTTGAAATGTTAAATGTCTGCAAACCTTGATCTGTTATTAAAAATATATTAATATGCATGCTCTCAAAATAAGTGACTATATGAATGCACAAACAGTCTTTGCAATGGAATATTTAAACATACATATTTGTATTATGAAAAAGTAGTAGAAAATAAGAATTAAGAAACTGTTATAAAATAAATATATGTTTATAGAACACATTGTTTGAAAATTCATATTTTATATTAAACAATATCAGGAATAAAAATAAATCAAACCTTCTATTTAAACATTAAATATTGTTGACAGTTAATAAAAAGTAATAGCATACCTTTTGAAAATACATAATGTGCTTTATTGTAACTGTTTATTAATTATTTAATTAATTATATTTTTTATTATATTTAATTATATTTTTTAGTTAATTTTATTAACTATTTAATCATGTACTTATCACTTATTTTTAAAATGTTGTACTACATTAATAAAACATTTAAATGTATGATAAGTGGCCTATTCATTTGATACATAAATAAACAACTCTTTTAAATTAACCATTACAATTAAGGTACATTTAGAACATGTTGTATTTGCTAGTACATTGTTATTTATACTTCATTTATGTGAATTATTTTTTACTCATTCAGAAAATAATAGTTTGCTATGTGTGTGGCCCTTTTGATATATTGCCTTGTATCGGTATCGAAACTCTATTATTGTTTAATTTGCTATAATAGTTTTACTCTATAATGAATATTTAATTTGTATGGAAAAAGTTTGTATTTTTATAAATCATTCATAACTTTATGAATATAAATATTCTAATCAATATTTAATTTGGTCATTTTTGTACGGAAATACAATTCATGATTTCGGTGGATTTGTGGGATTCTTTTTAATTGATTATTTATAAATTTGTTTTTTATCTCTTCTGAAATAAAAGATAATATTTGTTGACACATATTATTTGTATAATAGTTATTTAACCTTTTTTTTCAGATTTCAACTTATTTTCGTAACTAAGTCACTTTAACACTTTCCTTAAATTGCTAAAACTTAAAATTGAAAATGTCCAATACAACAAATAAACCTCTTATTGATGACAGTTCAGTAATTGCTTGCGAACTCGGCAACAGTATTAAAAAAGAAAGAAGACAGCGGAATGGATCTTCGATCAATTACCCAAGAAGGGAATGTGGCATTGTTGATACATTGCAGCCTACCTATGGTTTTATTACATGTACAGATAGAGGTACTGGTAAACATCAGGACAGACGTCTCTTCTTTCATCATACGGAATTCAGTTGCAAATTTGAAGATCTTAAAGTTGGAGGTAGGTTAATGCCAGGATTCGTAGGAATACTATTTAAATCTTAGATAATTTCGAATATTCTTGAAATCCCTGGAACATATCTAGGCATTTCTAAATTCAAAAATGTACATATTCTTATCTACTTATTCTTCTTGTATTGTCACATTTTTCTTAATTATTTAAGCTTTTTGAAAACGCATTTGAACAAGTTATGATAAAACTGTACGAACCTTGTAATACATTTCCAAACGAATAGTTAAATTTAGCAATTTTTTGTTCACTACTTTATATAAATCAGATATGTTTTGTATAGTTATTAGATAATTGTGTTTATTGATTGTAAAAGATACATCAATTGTAGAATTCCTAAAAATAATTAATATTTTATACATCTTTAGCTCATGCTCATTTAGTTCTACTTATATTTTCAATTTATTATATTAATTTATGCACCTTCAATGTATTAAAATATCTTTTATTGTAATATTTTGTTAAAGTATATTTTTTATCTTCATTAATAGATAATGTAGAGTTTCAAGAAGATCTGAAAAACAGCCGACCAGTTGCAGTCAGTGTTATGAAGATGATGAACAAGGAAAACTGGTGCCTTTTACCCGTCGTTCAACAAGGAGAAGTGATCAGTTATAACAAACCTTCCAGTAACAAAAGAAGCGTAAGTTTATATTGTTATGAATAGTCATGTGTTTATTTAACTTTGGTTCTGATAAGATACATAATCACTCGTGTGAGAGTCATGTGAGTTGACAGAGATCTTTTAGGTTGGACGTTCTTTTAATATTTATAATTGAACTTGCGAATGATTGTATTTAACTTTGTTTTTCTAAATGTTCAATGTTTTTTTAACATTTGCAGAGTAGAAAATCTTTTAGTGAAAAAACCGATGAAGCAATTGGAAGCCTTACGTATACTGTGAACTCGGAACATTTTTTTCTCGGTTTTTATCAGTCAGATGTATCTGACCCCCAAAACTTGAAAGTCAATGACATTGTCAACTTTCAAGTCTCCCAAGAAATCTGGTAATATTTCTATATTTCAATTCTCGCTGATAAGGTTTTTCACATAGTGAAAATTTGCTAATTATTTAATTAAATCAGTTTTTCTTCATTTATTTCTTCGATTTTCTGAATATTTGTATAATTATGTTTTTTTGTATATTTATTTATATTTATCTTTTTATCATTTGTATATTATTTATTTAATTCCAAAATAAGTCTGATATTTAATTATGATAATAATCTCGGCAACCATAACATAACAAGGGGTAACTAAAAAGAAATGGGGAAACAAATAGTTATATTAGACGCAACGTGCTATTTTTTCGTTTTAAGTTACTTTTTGTTATATATATATCTGTATATACATTAACAATTTCGTTTGTTTCAGGACTGGAAGTCTTCGTGCTTCGAGCATTGTAAAGTTGCCAAAGATAAATCGTGTCAAGGGTGTGATAAGTTCTCTCAAAGAGTCTTTTGGTTTTATCGAGCGCGAGGATGAAGTAAAAGAGATTTATTTTAATTATGCTGAATATCCTGAGAAACCGGAAACAATCATTCTTGGAATTGAATTAGAATTCAATGTGAAACATCTGAGAAATGTAGGCAACATGTTTTTTGTGACTTTTAAAATGTACTATTTGTATTTAAGTAAATTTAATTTATATTTTCAGGGTAAAGAAGAAGCTGTAAATATAAAAATTCTTCCTATGGGCTCCGTTGTCTTTCAAGACATCTCAACAGAACAGTATAAGGGAACTATACTTCGTTCTTGGGATATAAAACGTGTGCAGTCTGATCCACTTAGTGGTCAGATTTCATACATTGATGCCAGTGGGTAAGTTACTGATAAAGTTTCCCCAGCTTGTATAAAAATGTTTACGCAACCCATTTTATTGCTGTTTAACTATATTATTACATTAATTATGTATATGTTAAACGATTTAGGAAGATTGTGGGTTTTTGATATTGAATATTGATACGTTTTTTAAACATTTGAATAATAAATTGAGTGTTACGTGTTAGCTAAGCGGCTCTATAGTTGGACATATTAGTTTTCAATTTATATAAGCTTATAGATGGATTTGGTTATTATTGGTTACGTTTATTCAGGGTAACGTCATAAATAACTATTTGTATTTCTATTAGTTAACTGCATTATTATGTATTTCGTTTCATTATTTTTGGTCAGTATGATTAATTAAATTGTTACATATTACACTACAGCTAGTGCTCATTTCTAGTGACAACACTTTTATAACTCTTATAATTTAATTATAGCAATAATGTTTCTCGTCTGATGCCTTCTAGTTTGATTTATTAATAATTACTAAGGCAGGTATAGTATACTACATTTGAGTAAATAATTAATATTATGTTTTTGGTTTTGGTTTTATAATGTATGCCAATTTTTCAACATTTTCCTAGAAATCTAAACCTACCAGTTTAAGTCTAATTTTTTCATCGTTATAAATTGTGTCATTATTTTAATCATTATGAATTATTTTCCTAATTATAAATTATGTCATTATTTTCCAGTAGTTGGGTTCAGCTGCCATTTGGTGAACGTGACCAAATCGGCTCATATACACTGTGCCCCGGTGATATAGTTGAATTTAGACTGGCTCAAGATCGACGTGATCATCTCCAGCGAGCCACTGAAATTAAATTGAGCGAGACCACCTTTGCAAATGAGAAGGAACGACGAGAGGTTGGCATGGTGATTGCACTGCGTGATCGTAACTTTGGATTTATTCTCCCAGATTCACCGGTCGATGTGACGAATGGTCTTGCGCACCAAGAGATCTCTTTCAAGACCAAGGAATTTATAGATTTTGAAAAGTCTATTGAAAAGTATCAACTAGTCTCCTACACACCAATAAAAGTAGGTTGAATTATCTTTACTTAAAGGGTCTGTGTAAAGGTCATTTCTAATACTCTATGAAAATGTAAAGCTATGTAAAATTAATAAATCACAATATTGTGCTTTGTTTATTTCTACTGTTGCTTTTCTACAGTTATCAGGTTAAATCGTTTGGCAATATAAAATGGTGCTGTCTATTATATCGTTAATATATATACCAATTGTGTCAAGATAGTGAAAGAGTGTCTGCATTGTATCCATTTTATAACACTACTATTATTATGAATTCTAACTAGCAAAACTTATTGTTTTGTATCTGATTTCAATGTTACAAAGCAGTGGAGTATGTTTTAACGTAATATTCTCATAAAAATGTGTGTTTTTACATGCAAGCCCATTAATTACTAATAATATGATATAAATTTATATTATATGTAATTTATTATATTAAAATAAATATATTTATATTTGACCTCATCTAAATTGTGCTTTTTGTGTCACATGAGATAATTAATATTTTTAACGTTAATTTGCTAAAGCAGTCTTGGTTATTTAAACTATTGTACCAGTTTACAGAAATTAAATTTTAAAAACTCTTGAATTATACAATGGTATTCTCTGTGTAAAATAAAGCTCTGGTGCCTAAATTAACAATGTTCCAAAAATGTGTGATGTTTCACATATTATACTATTTTCAGGTGACATTTAAATCGCCTATTTAGTTTTCTTATTTTGAATATTCAAAAAAACGTGTTTAAAAATTCGGGATATTTATAAGATTATGTGGATATTAAAAGCATATTTTTATGGTGATTTTTTAATGGAATGGTCATTCTGACACGCTTTTTAAATATAATACAGTAGTTATATTAACCATATTTGAATCATTGAACATTACATTTAGAAAATATAGGCCATCCGATATTTCGAGTGTCCAAAGGATTTCAAGGCTTGCTATCAAAATATTAATAGTCACGTTTTTCAAATCAATGAAAGAGTGTCTAATATGTGTATTCTCCATTGAAGAAATTTAGACAATGGTAACTAATCTTACGAAATGCTAAGTAATAATTGTGAAGAGTAGAAATTCGGTATTTTCTGGAATAAAATTGTCAACATTTTTTATTTTCTCGAGACCAATACAGAGCTGTACACAATTGGACTTGGATTATGTCTGAATTTAATTTTCACTTGTTTTCTAAAGTTAACAACGTATTAAAGCAGGTTTTGTTAAATATGTCACTATAGTATAAAATTCACAGACTTCACAATGACCTCATATGTCATCAATAATAAATACTGCTTCATGAAATTATTTGTAGCAGTACTGTATTTGTTCATATATTATTCGTGATCCCGTGCGTTACAGGTACATCGGCAAGGCCCAGACGGAAAGTCACGCGAGACCAGCACTGCAATCCGCATTCTCCGTCTCCCATCCGAAACGAGCACAGCCAGCTTCACCAACCTGCAGTTACTCAACGAAGGCGCTCCTCTCCTCGGAGTAGTCCAGCAGGAGGTGACCAATATGTCTGCGGCCGCCGGGGACGAACGTTCCGCTTCCAGCACGGCTTCGACCGATGAGATCGGGATCATTGTGTACCAGAGCGGACTAGGGGTAGACGCTCCTACCAAGAAGGAGGTTATCTGCTATGAGGCCAAGGATGTTCGACAGGGTTTTAAGCTACCTCAGAAGGGCGACACTGTGAGTAAAGTTACATACATGTTGTCACTTACACACGTACGTATATAATTCAACTGAATAAAAATTTGTCTACATCTGTTACAAATAGGTCATTATATATTATATTGTATCTCTCCAAGTATTCATTTTGTGTAACATGATATTTAGTGTTGTATCTATAAGAAAATAATTATTAAATCCAATATGCGTATTTTTATATACAAGTTAGTTGTGCACATGATGGCCTATCTATCGAATATGTTATCATAACGTGCTATCAACTAAAAAACGAAGTTGTATTCAATTAATTTTATGAGCTCTTTTTAATCTTTATATTCTGCTAATAAACCTATGAAGAAGTTTTCTTAGCTTGTCAGTTTCTTAATTAGCTGTGTTATCTGTATATTTACAATTATTCATTATTATTTCTTTAAAGCAGATTGAATTGTATTAGTGGGCAAATTAAAATGATGTCGTCAATTTTTAGAGTCGATTTTTTTGTATGTGAAATCATGTTATAGTGTTTCCATTATTTCAGAAATTCAAACATTTTTTCTAATTTTAATATTATCCGTATTATTTCCTTCATTGCTTGCTTTTTAATTTAATTAATTTATCCGATTAAATGCTCTCTTTGTGGACTAATTTATATTAATTTTACCAACTCTTTCCTTCGTGATCAATTAGCTATCATGTCTTTCAAGTTCCTTCATCGATTACTGTCCATTTTTCTTCTTACTACCATTCCATTTCAATTTTTTTGTTTGTTGTGGCATTCAAACGTTTTAACCAAATTATTTACATTTAAATTATAAAATTTGCTATACAATGGATTATTCGTCTTACCATTATTAGCTATTTTACCTATTTATCAAATTTATTTGCTCTTTACCATCTTTTTTTTACATCTGGTCCTTATCTTGAATACCTTTTTTCCTCAACTGCCTTTCTTCTCTTTATAATATTTTACTTAATTATTTGTTAGTTGGTTTATTCGTATTTCACTTATTCTCGTGTTTGGTTTTTTTACCTTTTTAATTTATTAATCAATTTTATTGTTTATTGGAAATATTGACTGATTAATTAATTGATATTTGAAAACTGTTATTGACATTATTATTATTTCTATCGTTATTTTTTAGTTTTTATTATTTTCTGTTAATAATACCTCGAAGGCGCAAGCGCTCTAGGATTTTTTAAATACATTATTTCAAAATTATATATTATTAGACGAATTAAAATAAGGCCATCGTTTTATATATCGACTTTTGTGTGAATTGTCCTAAAGTGTTTGTTATTTTCAGTTTGGAGTTTAAATTTAAGCATTGACTCAATTACTCAGTCGGTTAAGTTTTTATCTTAACTTCTGTATAATTTTTGTTTTAAACCACTTGACTGCAGTGCACTTTCACATTTCCTTTGAGCTGTGTAAATATATTTTTCATATTTTCTCTTATATTTCTCTTATATTTTTCTCTTATTCTTTCATTTATTTTTATTAAATTTATTTATGAGTTTAGACTTCAGTATTAGTGCTTTGAATACATTAGTAGCACAGACATACACTGACACAGATATTTAACATATTTGTACTGATTGATAATTTAATCAACAATGTATCAGGAATTATGCTTTTTTGACAAACTATGATTCGCGGTTGGTTACGTCATATTATGTTTTCCGATGGCGTATATTAACGTTTTCTATTCGTTACATGTTGTTTACCTATATTTTACATGACTATTATATACATACAACTCGTAATCTTGGTAGCCTAGTCACTTTTTAACATGGTCAATATAGTTCAACTATTTTAATAGTTTCTTATGTGGGGATTTATAATATAGATTAATTATGATCTTGCTTCTTGTTGATGATATTATACATTTCATTTATTTTAACAAACAAAATGTGTACATATGTATTTTTCTACTCTACCCAGGTCGAATTCCGTATCTTAGAGCTGCGCGCCTCTGAGGTACGTCTTGCGATCGATGTAAGTGTGAAGCAGCCGGTGGTCACCCCGGCTTCACCTATCAAAAAAATCATCGCTACTCCGCGCAATCGTGAGCAGGTGAAGCCTCGTGCGCACACCATCTCGTCGATCAACACGTCCAGTGTGGCTCTCGTTCCTCTACCCAAGGTGAGCTCGTCGTTTTCTTGCTTTATTTTCGCTTAACAAATACCATTTGTAGCGTCTATTATTTGGTATGTTGGACATCCTGAGTTTAGATCATGCTGTCTGTATTTAATTGTGTATTTGGTCCGTTTTATTTGTATTCCATTATAATATTATGGTTCAATTTTAAAGTTGGAATTTGTAATTTGGCAACTGAGTGCATTGTAATTACAATATATATACATATTTGAGTGTATTTTGTTGATTTTAGAAGTATTTTAAGCAGTATTAAGTTTCTTTTTACATACAAAGTTAGTAATGAATCAAAATGAATTGTTTTTAAAAAAAATTGTTAAAGCAATAATAAATAAGCTGCAATAAATCTTTAAATATATATATATATATTGTACAATACCTACAGACAATTATGAGTTTATTTTATTGTTGTAATTATAACAATCTCTTCAATCTTGATACTGGTTTCTTCAACCTTAACTACACCCCTGGACAAAAGTAACCGTCCACCCTAATTTTTGTTTTGTTTTTTGTGTTTATTTCTTTATAAAGATAATT
>JAUZND010005393.1:0-11226 GCA_034780555.1 Coelogynopora nodosa
CTATAAACTGAAAGCAATCATTAGAGCTTAACCCATTAGGGTTACGTAATGTGTCTCAGTTGTTATTGTTATATTACTGAAGTTGACCACATTATTATATATGATATTTTATTAAATATACTATGTATATTTACTTTATAGTATATTGCTATAACTCTTATCAGGTTGGGGAACTCTTATCAACAAAATGTTTAAAAAATTATTTGGTATAAAATTTATTGTCGGCATATAAGCTGCACCCCCCACTTTTGACTTACAAATATAAGTTTAAAAATGTGGCTTATACTCCAGATTTTATGGTAAGTGATAATTTAAGTTAACCAGGGTATGAGTTGAGTAGACTCTTATATGAATTGATATGTATATTCAATTATATGTGCATCCATTCCAAGACTTAAATAATTATTCATAATTACCTACTAGAAATTTAATAGAAATTATACTTTAATATATTTAAAAGAAATTAGTTACACTTTTTATTTAATTAAATCATACTATCATATTTTAAATATTTTTTAGGATTTAGTTAAAAATAAGCTTATATGAGTTCAGCTAAGTGTGCTCAATTTATTACTTTATATTTAATTTGAGTTATGATAATTCTAATTATTAAAATTATAAAGCAACATTGTATAATTATTTTATGTCGCATTTACATTGGAATTTATTCAAACATTATATTTATGGTTAATAAAATATTTTATATATAATAATGAATAGGGTTCAATTTATAAAATAGGTTTAACTAATATTATCAATATGTTTATATTTATTTTACATTGTAAAAAATTTACAATACATTATAATATGTTGAAATATAATAATATTACAAGGATGTATTAGAGAAGATCTTTTGGCACCATAAATTCTGGAGCAGTTGGTCTTCTACAGGTCATAATTACAATAGTATGCAATAAATTGAAGGAGTAAATATTCAATTAAAATAATATAAATATAGAAGTAAACAAGTAATTTTATTCTATATTTTTACTAATATTATTAATGTTTAAATAATAGTTTAAAATAATTATTTCATTTTACATTGCTAAACAATACATTAACCTAAATTTGGGTTCCATGAAAAAAACAAATTAGATCAATACTTCCCTAGTAGACCTATATGATTGGTAAGAGCAAAATTAATAATTTTTTACATATTATGCTATTTATAACTATCTATGCTTAGTATAATTCTATTAGTTAAATGCACTAATTTTAAAATTACTAGTCAAAATTATACAACATGCTGTTACTTTTTTCAAAAGTATGTAATAAAAAATAACTTATATAGAGAAATGAAGTTTTCTAAATATGAAAAGCTTGAATTTTAAAATTAATTTATAAAGCATGACTAGATTTTAGGGTCATCTAGATAGTGGTAATACCAAAAAGATTTGCTGAAAAGATATACTTTATTTTATAATGTACTTTAGTTTATTTTTCTATTTGTAATTGTCACTCACAAGAAACATTAGCTGTCCTAATTTCTTTTAAAAAATTATACTTGATACAGAATCACAATAATTATCACTAAAGAATGCTATAATATTACACCATTTTTTACGTCAATACCAACATTTAATTATGCCTTTTAAATATTGCCATATATAATTAACAAATGATTAATTGTAATAGCTTTAACAATAATTTGTGAGTGACTGTATCTCAGTGGTAGAAGGTTTGATTCATGATCTTGAGGTTGTGTTCAAATCCAAATTATATTCTATATTGTAAATTGTAAAAATCATTGGTGAAAAGGGTGTGCTTCATAAATTACTCACTGATCCAGAATCAAGGCCCTTAATCTGTCTCTTAGAGTATATTTAACATATACTGACATTAATTGCATCATTTAAAATGTATAAATTGGTTATTTCAGTAATATATACTTTCAATGACTCTGAATCAAATACATCCAACAAATTGAAATATTGCCACTCCTTTTTCTCCCACTAAATTAGAGGTGACATAAAGATAGTGTTAGCAAATCTATTGCGTCCTTGTCTCTTCATCTATGCATATGTTCTTCTATTTTTTGAAAATTAAAACCAATGGAACAATGTTATGTCAATCAATGGCATACATGAGTGCACCAAACAAGGATACTGACCACCCATTCACACAAATAGACCTGACTGTCTATATTTTTAATAACATTCTTTTAATTTAAAGGTCAACACTTTAATAAACTTTATTAATTTAATATATGAAAAGTCTCTGTCAAGCCACATACAACTTCTCATTATGTACTATCAGAATCAGATATTAAAGTCATAATTAATTCATTTATAATGCCTTTTCCTCCAGTAAATATATTGACAAATAAGTAGGTAATTTCTAAATATGATCACATGACCCAATTATGAATAGTGGAATTTGTGGAATGCAATATTATTTTTTGTTAGGAGATTAGTAAAATTCATTATGAATTGTGATTAATAGATTTGTATCTTGTGGAATACAAATTGCTTGTGAATAATAGAATAATGATTTGTAATAATAATTGTAGTTTCATGGAATCCTTAAGTATGTAAATTGAATCCAAGCAACAAAATTATGCCTGCAGTTTTATTGGTTTCATTGCATAATTTATATAAATCTCATTAGATATTTTCAATGATGAAAGGCTGGAGGAATTATAATGGGCACTCCCACATTGAAATTATTTCAATCAATGTAGGCTGAATTAATAAGATGTTTTGTCTGTTTGCTCTTATTGCATCTAACAATAGTTGCTATTGTTATATACAGTAATACAATCAGCACAGGTGAAAGTTATGCAAATACCCATAGCTGTAGATTTTTGCATAATAAATAAATTAGCAATCTGTCCTTTTCTCTCTCTTGACTAGTTAATATAAGTGCAATGCATAATGCAATTGTTGTGGTCACATATAATTAGCCATTAGCATCATGCCACTTCTAAACATAAGTACCTGTTTATATGAAAAGGTAATGTTTTGATTTCATTTTTGTAATATATAGCTAATTATATTATACCAGAAAAAAAATCTAAATAGCAATTGTATGTTTTTACTTGTATAAAATGAATAAAAAATTTCCATTGTTTTAAAATATAAATTTACCCTCTATAAAAATACACTGCTTCAATTATAACTTTATGTATGCACTATAGTTTTTGGTATGAAAGCCAGACTTCATATTGAGTAGTAAGATTTACATACATTGTAATGCAGTGTTAGATTAATTTTTTTTAAATATATCTCTTTTTACATTTAAATTGAAGCTAGTAGTTAGTGGAAATATGAGTGGGAAATATAACATATATAAAGAAAAATAACCTTTTATTTATATATAATGAAATAGTGTGTCATTAAACCAAGAGAGTAGAAAGGCAAAATATAGATGTATTCATAAAGGTTAAGTATAGTAGGTAAAATGATTAAAATGGATTTAATGAAAGCATTTCTAGTAAAATATCAAACACAAATGAATACTATAAATAGATATTTAAAGTATATACTCAACCTATCCTGAATTTTTGAAAAATAAATTATTTGAAGAAATGCATATTCATTTTTTCTGTATAAATTGTGTTTTTTTAAATTCCAGTTAAAGGCTATCTGGTCATATTTTTCAAACCATTCGACTGAGAGATACATCGTTTCATTTCCCCTCCGACTCCTGGACACACGTGTACCCCTGACCTTTTGTGTTGTTCAGCATGGCCACCGCTACCCTTGTCCAATATGACAGCTCAACGAGTGAAGATGAGGCCGGTACCTCTGCCGCCGCTGCGGTCAATGCCGTCCCCTACATACCCCCCAAAGCCCTCGTATCGAGTGCTCTGCTGCCCAAGATCAATGCGACCCCCTTCATTGTTGGCGAAGTGAGTCAGGTCTTCTATGGGAATGCTAACCAGGCCGAAATTTTAACTTTTATAAACTATTGTAATCATTAACAATTTTAAATTACAGTCATAGAATATTTCAGAAAATTATTAATAACATCCTAATTTTTATTTTCCGGTACAACAATTCAAATTACTAATCGATTTTAAATTTCTTTCGATGTACAATAACAATCAATAAATTTAGTTTGCAGTACGTGATTGATATATATTCAAATCTTCTTCAAATGTATTGCCACTTGTATTTAAAAAACTTATTATGTTATAATTTGTGTATGAGATGACATTCTCACTGAGAGTGATTTCATGCAGAACTATCGGTGCATAGATATCTCAAAATATCTAACCATTATATGTATTTGATATATATATCACAATATATTCTACACGTGCCTTGTTTTAATTGTTGTTTATTTGTTTTTCAATGCGATATATTTTTATTGTTTTGTTGTATTTACTAATTTCCTCAAATTCTATTTGAATCTTACTGTTATAAAGTTTATTTAGTCCACTTGGATGTTTTAGTCGAGGTATTCAGTTTAGTTCTAATATTATATTCCATTAGGTAAACCTTCAAAGGATTATTATGTTTTATTTCTTAAAATAAAATAATTTCAAAGCGGTGCTATGTTATTTTTCTTGTCATCCATATTGTAAAAATATTGTATTGATGGATTATGCATACAATCCTTAGCATTTATTAACATGGTGTGAACATTGTTTTCCATTTTAGGAAAAGTTTAATTGCGTTGTTCCCCTGGATAAAACGACAAAGGAAGTCAGCTACAATCCGCGCTATGAAGTTATGTGTTCTCATGAGGTTCGTACTTGTCTCGTTGTTGTTGATTCATGGCGTTCGGTTCCTCCCTCACTGACCGATACTTATCATATTTTCTGAAATAGTTTTATGCTTAAAATAAATGTAATGAATATGTTTTTGTGCTTGTTTAATATAAATTAATTTTATTTATGACGTATTGATAAATTTGAGTTAAACATTTTGTTTAATATTTCTGTTTACTATTGACTTGTTTACCACTTTTTGGCTTTTTCTAAACATGCCTTATCAAATAATGAAATATTTATTCGAATATCGTTCTTTATTCGTATATAATTTTAAAATGTTACTAAATATATAATACTACTGTGATTCCAGTTCCTTCTAAAATTATTATTATTTTTTACTTAATTTTGTAAATGTCTAACTAATTTAACGACAATAGTTCACTTTTAATCGATATTCACTTTTAATCAATTATACTCGAAGTCTGTATTAGCATATATTTATTTAATTACAGGGTGTAAATAATTCCAAAAAAGTAACTAAGTCTACGTATATTGTATATATATATATATCTAGGACAGTTTCATATTGTTATTATTTCATCACCGCTAAATGAGTTGGCATTTAAATTTACTTAGTTAACATGAAAGTTTGTTAAAACCGGTTAACCGAATACAATTTTCATATTGTCTAGGTAAATATAATTGTACACATTTAGCTGGATTAAATATATTACTAATCGTATTTTTAAATCATATTTTAGCTGATGACAATCAGTAAGTGTTAAACTGTCTCATACGTGTGTGTATATATATATATATATATATATATATATATATTGTCAATTGTATTAATTAAGCGAAATCTCAATGACGTTGCATAATTTCTCTTGTCGATGTTTGTAATATTATGTTAGTATTTTAAGTGACATTTCTTTACATAACTACTTTAATCCTCCAAGTATAGCGGGGGGGGGGGAACCATTCCCATTAACAGGGCCTTTAAAGCGCAGGTCCCGAGAAATTAGGCTTCTAATTCATTTATTAATGGCCATAACTCTGTCATATAACTTTATGTCAAAGTGATTATCATAAATCAATTATGTATTAAAATCTGAATCTATAATATTCTAGTTTCGTAAAAATAGGAATACATTCATCCTTTATAAACATTATTTTTTGTAGCCACTATAATCATTTATAATTGACGATAATAGATGATGATTTTTTATTGAATTGTCTTTGTTTATGTGACATATTTACGACACGAGTACGGGGTGTCTACACACACGTGAAATTATCGTTTATGTACGTGAATTATCAAAAAAGTAGTTATTTTTACAAAATAATATGCGTGTATGGTAAAACAAAAAACTATACGTTATATATTTATTTATTCCTCTATATTGACAGTTTTCCTGTATCAAGACTTTTTTCTTGAATTTATACATTTGTTGTATATTTACAGATATTTTATCAATTTTTTGGTAAATAATATTGAAAATATTATCCATTTTATTATATGTCCTTACATTTCGAATCCATTCTACCCTTTGTGCAGGAAGGGCCAGCCCACCCATACAAGACGGACAAACAGAACGCCGAGAAGAATATGCTGACTGGATTTGTTGAAGAGGGTCACATCAATGACTTTCAATTTGAAAATCAAAGGCGAACATTTGTCAGATATGGTATGTTTTTCATGCCTTCTTATTTGTCCGTGTAAATATAGTATTTTGTTTATTGTGAATCATACTACTGTATTGTTAGATAGTAGTAGAAAACATATATACTTAATTTTATCTGTAAATGTTTTTCTCAGGTTATGCTGAGGATCCTACGGTATCAACCAATTTGATTGGATGCTCCTCAAAAGCAGTTGATAATGAAGGTTAGTTATATCCCTTTTTTATTAGATCTAGTCATCGATTCTTAACTTATTCTAACCCCATCGCGCTAGCAGAATTAGATGACATCGCTTCGGTAATTCTCAGGAACTGGTCATGTAACAAACGAGTAACCCCATCGCGCTAGCAGTATTGGATTAAGATGTCATCACTTCCAGGGCTGTATTTATCGGTATCCCCCTCGATGCCAAATTATTTTCCGGGATACCAGTTATTTTTATTGGTATCACGGGCGGGATACCAGAAAAATAAAATTAAATACACACCGTCTTCGGTAATTCCTGCAATTCCTGTAACCCCATGGCGCTAACATATTTAGGCTTCTCCTCCCATCACTGCAGGGCAAACGGTGTTCGAAAAAACCAAGCAGCGACCGGGCGACAAGCGCAAACGTCTCCAGAATCGTGACGCTGGCGATGTGGAGGGCTACCTGGGTCCGTGGGGCAAGTTTGTGGACGAAGAGGAGGTGTCGAAGCCTGGGGAGGAGCACCAGGAGTACCTGGCCGAGTACCTGGCCAAACGGGCCAAGAACAAGAAGAAGCCGGATGACACACCGATGGAGGAGAAGAGTACACTGCATCTCCAGTCGGACAAGGACTACCAGGTGGGGAGAGGGGGGTGCTTTCTGGGTCACTCGACGCTGATCGGGTCTGTTAATGTGTGCCGGCTTTGGTGGGTTGAATAGCATTTTCTTACGGTTCTTTTATTTGGTAACAGACCTCCTATTTTACTACTTTTTGTTGAATTTTACCGATTTTCTCATATTTTTGTAGTATTTTTTAAAATTATCTGCTGGCACTTGCCCATTCTTTATCACCTTATGATAAGTGGGACTTTTGTCATTTTCAACTAATATCGATTTTTTTTACTGCATGATCATGTATTGATCTATTATTGACTTCTTTTACGCTAGGCACAGCCATTGTAATTGCATGGAATTAAGAAACCTTGGCTTGCCCAGCTGTAATTAGGTAGTTTTTTTGATAGTCTTAGTAGAGAATGACAATTATTATTAGCCTGGAAATACCGGGAAATCGATTGTTATAATAGCGCGGACGCCCTGTTAGAATAAATAATCTGACGGAAATTTAAATATTGGTGATATCAAATATTGTGTATCAACAGTGTTAACTGCTTTTTGTTTTATTGATTACTCAGATCACTGATGAAGAAGAAAAGTTATACCGTATAGATCCATGTAGACTACAGTACTATCACATCGATCTATCAATCAATAACTCTCTTCCCCCCCCCCCCCCCCAGGGTCGGTCCTTCCTACTGCCCCCACAGGACGTGGGCGGGGTGAGTCTGCGGCCCGATGCGGCCCCTCCCAAGCGCTGCTTTGTGCCCAAGAAGCTGCTCCACGAGTGGACTGGAGCCCACGCCAAGGGGGTCTCGGCCATCCGGCTCTTCCCCGGCACCGGGCACCTGTTGCTGTCGGCTGGCATGGACGACAAGATCAAGGTGGAGTGGGGCTAGCTGTCATGGCAACTGTATCATGTTGCCTTTTCAGAACTAATTCATACAAATTATTATTTTTAAATGAAAAGCATTCTAGTCTTAAATTATCCCAATTTATAAAAGTTTTTATAGGTTGTAATAATAACGAGCGTTATATAATATACAGGTGGGTGTCCACCCCTCCTCGAATTTCGAGGTGCTCCTCGAATGTCCTCGAATTTTAGAAATTTTGAAAATATCTCCTCGAATTTTGAGTCTATATCTAAAATAATTGTTTTGTGTTATTTTATTATGTTCACATTTTGTATAACTGACGTATATGTTTTTAAATTTATCAAATTATTGAATATAGTACTATAATTTTCCAAAATATCAATATATAAACATAAATTATAAAAAAGTTGTGTTTAAAAGTAAATATAAAATATGAAAAATAGATACATCAGTTATGCAAAAGGGCGACGATATATCTCCTCGAATTTTTTGGGTCTCCTCAAACATTTTTTTTGACACCCTGAATATAACACTTTGTCTAAACCACCACCCCATCTTTATAACTGAATAATAATAAAAGTCTGAACCACCCACCCGCCCCTCAATCGTTATATAATATATGCATAACTCCTAAGCAATGATAACAGTTCAGAAAGCAGTCCAGACTGTCAAACTCTCTCTCTCTCACCTGAACGTGTCCTCAGCTCTGGGAACTCTATGGTCATCGACGCCTGGTGCGCAGCTACCTGGGCCACCGACAGGCGGTCAAGGACATCACCTTCAACAACTCGGGCAGCCACTTCCTCAGCTCCAGCTATGACCGGTCGATCAAGATGTGGGACACCGAGACTGGCCAGGTCACCCAACGATTCCCCATTAAGAAGGTTGCCATCTGTCTCAAGTTCAACCCGGATGATGACAAACAGAACCTGTTCCTGGCCGGCTGTGGTGATAAGAAGATCCTCTGTGTGAGTGACGTTGTTGTGTTTATTGATAGAGTTTATTGGGGGAGTTTAGGAGTTTATTAATATTAGGGGCGTTTAGGAGTTTATCAGGGGAGTTTAGGAGTTTATTATCATGGAAGTTTAGAAGTTTTATCGTCCAATGACTTGAGTTTATTTCCATATTGTTACGTATTTCTGTTTTATTATTCCATATCTTTTCCAAATATGTGTTATAAAAATTATTTAGATATCTAAGAGTAATTGTATGGTAAATATTTGTTCATTCGTTTTTTATTAGAAGGGATTTGCTAAATGAGAAAATATGTAAAATCAATATTAATCTTGTTTTTGGCAGTTATCCAGGATATAATAGTGGTTTTCTACTTCTAAAATTACATCAAAATTTAACTCGAAATATAGTCGAGTGTCTCGCTTTTCTATCTATTCTAATAAGAATGTAGACAAATACATGCATTCTCGAATGTGCAAGTCTGCAAATAATTACCATAAGTGTTATTTTTAGATGTTATTCACTTTTAAACGAATGCCTTCACTACGCTGCATAGCATGATTTTCATACAAAACCTATCCAATGTAACACACGACTCAGTTGGTCACATTTGTCATGCATGACGGGGGGTATGGATTGGTCCAGAGTCGACATATCTCCTACTACTATTTGTCCCCCTCTCAGTTCGACACTCGAACAGCGGAGGTGGTCCAGCAGTACGATCGGCACATGGGTGCGGTGAATTCGGTCACCTTCGTGGACAACAATCGGCGCTTCGTCTCCACCAGCGACGACAAGTCTCTGCGGGTCTGGGAGTGGGATGTTCCGGTCGACTTCATCCACCTCGCCGATCCCACCATGCACTCGATGCCGTCGGTCAACCTCTCGCCCAATGGTGGGTGTTGTGTGCCTAGTTATCGATCCATTGATTGATTCATGGCATTGGTTGATTGGTCGCTTATATGTATCGTATGTTGTGCGTAGTGTCTTGCTGTCAGTCATAGGAAAATTGACTAAATTTCTATTACAGTTGATAGAAATTTTCTATTTTTTGTTTTTTAATTAAGAAATATGTGGCTGACATTTGCTATTTATAAAATTGTTAAAGGCTCACATTGATAATTTGACTCACAGGTGTTTAATTGCTTTTAATTTAAAATCTAGAAATAATATAGTTTTGAAATGTTAATGTCTAATAATTATTAATGTAAATTACATTCAAATACACGAATTTTGTTTGATGCACAGTTTTATAAGTCGAATGTTTATTGTAAGTTTTGTAGCAGGTATTCTTTTCTTTTTCCTATTTTTAAACTCCATCCATTTGTTAGATTTGTTCTGCTTTATAAGTAGTGTCTCTAATTGATTTTAATGTTTTTGAGCTTATTTTGTCATCTTATGAAGTAAGAAAACGCAGATTGATAATTAATTAGTTTTATGTCGTCACATAATGAATTACGTCATAATTACGTAGAATTTCTTTAACTCAATTTACGCGTCGTGTTGATAAATACACACGAATTTATTTTCGTAAAAGATTTCGTACCCGCCCGCCGCCCTGTCCAGGCAAATGGCTGCTCTGCCAGTCCCTCGACAACCAGATCGTCGTCTTCAACGCCCTAGGCAGCTTCAAGCGGATGCGCAAGAAGGTCTACCGCGGCCACATGGTCGCCGGCTACAGCTGCGGCCTCGACCTCTCCCCCGACATGACCTATCTGATCTCGGGCGACGGCGACGGGAAGCTCTTCCTCTGGAACTTCAAGACGACCCGCGTGATCACCCGATGGCAGGCGCACAGCGGGCCGTGTGTCAGCGCGCTCTGGCTGCCCCATGAGACCTCGAAGGTGGTCACCTCGGGGTGGGATGGGGTCATCAAGCTCTGGGACTGAGCGAGGTCTTCTCTCTCTCTCTCTCTTCGTGGAGGACTGTGTGTCTAGTGTTGGTTGGGCTGTTTCATTTGCCGATCAATTCTCTTCTGTTATTTTGTATTAGAGGAAAGTTTGTTAACATTTTCGGTCTGGCGGCATGTGTTTATATATTACACAGAATAAGTCAACCAGGGTGTCCACGCTCCTAAAATATCCTAAAATTTTAACAAAATCCATAAAATCATCATAAAATATCCTAAAATTTTAACAAAATCCATAAAAACATCCTAAAAATAATTTGTGGTGTAGAAAAAAAAATCATATTTTTTCTTCAGTAGGATTTACAGTGAGCTAATTTAAATATAATCTATAATTATATGATGATTCA
>JAUZND010005394.1:0-11225 GCA_034780555.1 Coelogynopora nodosa
CCTAAATCCATAAACTCCTAAATCCATAAACTCCTAAATCCATAAACTCCTAAATCCATAAACTCCTAAATCCATAATTCATTTATTGTCGTTTGTTCCACAATAAATTGCGTATTTTATAAAAATGTTAATGTTTTCTGATAAAATATTGAAAACAAATTAATGTAGATATTATTAACATTTCAAAAATACAATGAAATGTACAATAGATATGTTGCAATGTATATGTTTTTATAGTGGATGAAAATCCATATTGTGGCACAATCAAATATTTTTTCACACAAGTCATTTTAAACAAATGTGATAATGTCACAACGAATTTTATGTTGTAAAGAAGCATATTGTTCGAAATCAATGTTTCTTGACTTTTATATTAACATATCGTATTGTTTCTATGCTTATTCTGCCATTATATTCATAATATGTCATTTATAATGTAAGACCATACTGTCAAATGTTATTGTTTTTTATTTATTTACGTATTTTAATTTGTTAGTATCGATTAATTCGTTTTAATACATTTATGCAATTAATATATGTATTAAATAATATTTATATTGTTTAAACTATGGTTCATCCACATGTGTTTAACATAAGTTGAATGTAATTTATTGCACAAGTTTAGTGTACGTATAAACATACTTTAACATAACATTACATCACATTCGTAATTCAAATGACAGAATGGTTTGATAAATTGTATAAATTGATAAGAAATATTCCAATAATGCTCGGAAGTCATTATTTAATATAAAATGCTATATATTCTGGAAACATTCCAGTAACATACATTAAATGACTAAATGTTTAGACAATCTCTTATTTCCTATTATAGCGTTATGTCTAAAAAATAAAATTCAACTTATTGAATCTAGTAATTTTTTATTTTTTAGAACGTAATACTACAAAACTAACCACAAAAGGTTGGTAACATATATTTTTTATTTCATAAGTAAATATAAATTCAATTTCATCATATACTTTTTCATCTGGTAAGTAAATTATTTGGGAAATGTTGATATTTGCTATGTATGTAAATGGCAATACGCTATCATTTCATTGAATAAGGATTTTAAGCACAGCGCATGAGAAAATACATCAATCATGTACAACACTAAATGGAATATATGATAGTGAATAACGCCAATCAAACAGCCATTATACAGTATAATTAATAAAAAAGTCACTTGAATTGTATATCAACATATCGTATTGTTACTATGTTTATTCTGTCATTATATTCATAACATGTAATTTATAATGTACAACTTTATAATGTAATAATTCTTTATTTACGTAATGTAATATTTTAGTATCGATTAATTCGTTTTAATACATTGATGCAATTAATATATTATATTGAATAAAATTAATATTTGTATGTACGTATATTGCTTAAACTATGGTTCATCCATAAACACACTAAAAGCGCGGCAAAATCGATATACCTTTAAGCGCGAAAGCCCGCGAGGGGGCGATTTCAGATTTTGAATATTTGTTACGATAATTAAATTAAATAAAAAAGCATAAAACATTATTCGAAGCCTTAAAATACTCATTCATAATGCTTTTGAGTAGAAATTGAACACAATATAGGCAGTCAATTATTGCTAAAGTGTAGTTAATTAAGATGCAAAGAGTGCGTAATCTGAACTTCACAAATATCGCTAAATGATATAGTATAATTAGTGTACCTATAATAATATGTTAACAATGAATATCAACATATTTTACACGGGATGTGTAAATCATATGCTATTAGTAGGGTACATTAATAGCTATGCACAGCAATGTATGGACAGCGAAGTAATGATATTTTGTTGAGAAATGATTGCGTAATAGTGTAATATTGTAATAGCTAGTATTACAACATTACATAAAAGTATGAAGCAGGCAAGTAAGAATAAAAAAAGCTGTGTGTTGACTGACAGACGATAAACTCTCTCAACAAAACTATGATGAAATAGTGCATGTTGATTGGTTAACTGTCCATTTCATCATATTGCCCTATAAAGCTGTCATGTTCAGTTAGGTATTTATAATTTCAGCTCTAGTATATTGATATATAATCAAATACACTTTAAGCTAAAAATTCACTATTGTTTTTTCAATTTCTCGAGTTTATAATTTACGAATTTTTCAAGGAAAGGATAATTAATGCCCAGCAAGTCTTGAAAGGCATTTTGGTATTTGAAAGTAATGATAGCGGCGATGTGTCCCAAAGAGAACCAGAGGAAGAAGTCAATATTGTAGAAGATTCAACAAACGAAGAAAAAGTGAAGAAGACGAAGTAGTAGAAAATGAAGAACCAAGTAAGAGGTAAAGTTGCTGGGCGAAATGGAACAAGATGGACAGTGCTGACCAGGGACGCAGGAAGACGTTAAAATCGAGAGAAGAGAAACAGTTTTACTTAAAAAATTGGCACAACACAAGTTAGTAATATAATCGAGACGCCCATGGATGCCTTTAAACTCATCTTTGATCGTCAAATAGTCGAGCAATTCGTAAGATGCACTAATGAGTTCGCTCAAGAATCTTGCCCGAATTGGTCCACTAATTAAGAAGAAGTCGAGCGATTTATTGATCTCCTTTACCTGTGCGGCATTATGAATGAGAGGAGATTTATTTTGCAGGAGCTATGTTCAAAGAGATGGGCTGCCCTGCGTACAACAGAACAATGGCGCGAGACGGGATGAGGGAGATAACTAAGTGCGTGAGATTGAACCACAAGCGCGATCGTCGACGCAATATTCAGCAGGACAAGTTCTGCATGATTTCAGAGGTCCTCAATTGCTTCGTCAACAACTCTCAGCGCTGTTATTGACCAGGCCCTTTCCTCGCTGTGAACGAGAAACTCTTCCCTACCACGATAAGCTGCAAGTGGACTCAATGCATGCCAAATAAGGCCGATAAGTTCGGCATCAAGTTGTTTAGTGTTAGCCGACGTGGAGACTAAGTATTGTTGCGATAATGCCCTACCTTGGTCGCGATGAAACAAGAGTTGAATATTCTCTGGGCACACGTCGTAATGAAACTGGTGGAACCTCTCTTTGACAAATGGCACAATGTCACAACGGGCAATTTCCTCACGTCTAAAGAACTCACCGAAGCCCTGCTCGCCAAACGTACTACCCTTACGGGTACAGTTCGAGTGAATCGCCGCGAATTGCCACCGCCACAACACTAGAGCTCTACGAATCTGTCTTCATGAAATCCGACGACCTCCACCTGACTCAATACCATGTGAAAGCCCGCAAATTCGTCCATATATTGTCTACACAGCACCGTGCAATTGGAAGGCAAGCAGAAGCCAGACACGGTTCTATTCTACAACGAAAATAAGTGTGGAGTCGACTTTCTTGACTCTATGTGTCGGCAACTATCCACCAAGGCTGCTTGCCGCCGCTGGTCGTTGGCAGTTCTTTTATAATATTATCGGCTGAATACAATACAAATGTCTATGTTGAAATAATATGTTTGTCTTTATTTTGATTTTATTTCATTGATTATACTGTTTAGTACTTTTTATAATTGCATATCTATAATAATATATAACGCATATATAATAAAAAATAATATGATTTTATGCTGCTTGCTGCATCCTAGAACTATAAAATAATAAATATACAATCGTCACCTGACGGGTAAATCCTTAATGAATCCCGTTTTTTTTAAATTTAGAACGTAATACTACTGAACTAACCACAGAAGGTTGGTAAAATGCATTTTTATTTCATAAGTGAATGTAAATTCTAATTCATCATATATTGTATTTTTTCATCTGGTAAGTAAATTATTTGGGAAATGTTGATATTTGCTATGTATGTAAATGGCAATAAGCTATAATTTCATTGAATACAAATTTTAAACAGACAGAGCCCATGAGAAAATACTTCAATAATTTACATTTATATTATTAATTATTTATTTATTGCATTTTATATAAACATATCGTATTGTTACTATGCTAATTATGCCATTATATTCATAATATGTAATTTATAATGTACGACCATACTGTCAAATGTAATTTTTTAAATATTTATTTACGTATTTTAATTTGTTAGTATCGATTCATTAGTTTTAATACATTTATGCAATTAATATATGTTGAATAATATTTATATTTGTATTTATATTGTTTAAACTATGGTTCATCCACAATTGTTTAACATAAGTTGAATGTAATTTATTGCACAATTTTATTGTACGTTTAAACATACTTTAACATAACATTACATGCATTCGTAAACATGGTTAAATTTAAAAACTTTTATATTTTACCAAATGTAATAATGTATATATAAATAGTAATAATAATACTTATACAAATAATGCCCGAAAGTCATTATATAATATAACATGTTATATATGCTGATATAGAAGCATTCCAGTAACAAACATATAATTACTAAATGTTTAGACAATCTCGTATTTCCTATTAAAGTGTTATGTTTAAAAATAGTAATTTAACTTAATGAATCCTGTATTTTTTTATTTGTAGAACCTAGTACTACAGAACTAACCACAGAAGGTTAGTAACGTACATTTTTTATGTCAGGAGTGAAAATAAATTCAATTTTATCATATATTTTTTCATCTGTTAGTAAAATATTTGGGAAATGTTGATATGTGTTATATCTATAAATGGCAATAAGCTATGATTTCAATGAATTATGTATGATTTTAAGCACGGCGCATGAGAAAATACATCAATCATTTACAACACTGAATGGAATATATGTATGAGAGTAAATAGCACCAATCAAACAGCCATAATACATTTTTAAATTAAAAATTGAATTGTTTCTGTGCATGCATCCACACAATATGAGTTTTTATATCATACACCTTCATGTATGAATCGTGAGTGAGCACATTCTTAACGACACAAATTTGCACATCCTTTGCTCTCTTATGCTCCGATCCGTTTTGTGATAAGAGACTATAGGCCTTTGGACGAAGAAATATCCATTCTTTTTGAGGATTGTCAGAACACTCGTCTTTAACACATCCCAATACTGCAGTGTACTGACTTGAATAGCAGGGATGATCTTTAGCAAAATTGGAAGAATCCAACAGTCCGTCTTGCAACATTCTAGGAAATAACACTTGATCGACATTGATGTTGGATACTCGTAGAGAAAAGGAGTCGCGATCTCCGGCCAATATCTGAAATTTGCCACCAAGATCATTTGAATATTTAATAAGACTTTCATAACGAAGACTATACATTATTAGCTTCGACAGTTTGAGAAATGCCATTCCGATGTAAATTAGCTTATCCATCATCTCAGCCTCTTTGCACAAGTGGACTTCGAATAGGTCCTGATTAAATGATGTGTTTGACAAAAATGAGGCTCGACTTGCCAGTGTTGTCACGTAATCTTCGCAGTTGGTCAGTCTGAAATTCATTCTCTTTGTAGGATTTTCTAAAGTCTTCTCGAATAGAAAGTTATTATTTAATTTATAATAGTCTTTCTCTAACTTTTTATTGGCCTTTTGTCGACGTTTACTATTATACTTCAATGTAGATGTTATCTCGGAAAAATGGCTACTGATGAAACTGTAACACTATGTGGATTTTTGTAAACATCATGCCTTGCTTCAGATAGAACTGAAGCATCCTTTCATGGCAAACATACTATGGTATAATGATATTTTTTATTATGAGTGAGCAGGATCGAGTTTCGTGGTATCTTTGTACTTGAGCCCATTTTTCCGTTTTGAAGATAGGTTTTTATACTGACCTTTAATAAATGGAGTCAGCCAGCTCAATAGAATAACCTCTTTCTCTGGCCCAAATGGTAGGTCTTCACTTACATCCTGAATATGTGGCGGATACTCTAAGTCGACCTTACACATGTATCCCGTAACACCGTTTAAATCAACGGTTTCGATGTCTAATTTACTGATTTCGGACTGAGTCATCCATTTAAACGGCGAGTGTGGCAATGACGGTGAGAGAGCGTTTCCATATAGATTATTAGCGTCTATACAATATATAGTAATTCCACCAGTTCTTCTGTTAATTCTGTGGGTATATGCTGTCTCTCGTGATGTTTGTGCACAAACGTCATCCCACCTCGCGTCACGCTTTCTAGTAATTTATATATATCCAAATCCTTCAACAGATCCACTTTGGCTTTCGTCAACTTGAAGGCGGATTGCCAGCACATGCTGGCGCTGATGCAAAATATGCAGGATCAAACTTGTCTTCGGTTAGGCTGAGGTTGCGGAATGCTTCAAATACATATGCTAATTGGTGCGCATCTCGTTTTAAATACGCCAGCATATAGTCGCCAAAATTCTGACACTTAAATTCATACCAGGCCTCTTGTGCTCTCGCATAATCCTCCTCTGAACAGTGTTGTTTCTTGAGATCATCAAAAAATACTTATAGTGGTGCTAGAGTAGGCTGCATCATTTTCGTGCCAGTCAAATCCATACACTTTTCCTTGGAAAGCGGAATCACACCCAACTACCATTCCTTCATCGTTCCTAGAGCCGCCTGACAGATAACGTGCGAATCATAATTTTTGAAATTATGGAAAAATATGGACGGAACAGGTCGATCGACTCTCATTTTAGTATTGCAATCCTGGCAGGCTGCACCTCTGTATCGACCGGTAAGATGGTCGTGCTGAGCCACTTTGAAACTCTTGCTGTTTATAAATTCATCATCACTTATGTAATACCTAGTGGCTCTATTGTGGCCCTGCTTTTCTCCATGACTAGTCCAGAAAACTTTTTGAAAATAATGGACTTTGTTATACTCTATCCTATTGTTTAAGCACTTACATGACGTCAATTTAGCAGCTGTCGCCAACGAAGTGTCTGTAGCCAATATGTAATGGAGCAGCTTCAAGTTTAGGGTAAAATATGAGCAGCATTCCAAGAGCAGCAGGCTTGTGTTCAACATCTCCAACGGTGTTATTGTGCAATGTGCACTCAATATCTGCATACACAACATAATGGCAGTCTTTGACATAATCCTAGATTGGTGAACTACATATGTATGTGTGTTTTTCAGAAGCAGCAACGTTATTGCCTGCTCCGAGTAGCACAAGTCGCGATGAACACCAAGCAGTTTCTCAGATGTAAAAGGCTGCAGACAGCGTTCGCAGAATTTGATTGCATGGACCCAACTAAAGTTGGCTTTTCTTTTGCGACACCCTAGTAATCTATTTAGATTAACCATGGGTAGATAATGGGCTGAATCCTTTAGCGCCAGTATTTGTATTGATCACTTTCCCTTGTATTTCCGACGAAGATTTGCCTGCAGATCTAATCACTCGTACATGATGGCTTTCATTTTCCTCGTCCCACTCAAGTAAATTGAGGTAAATACCCGGATTGTAACGTTCAAAGGTAATAACATCACAGGCATTAACAGGAGATACAATGCCTGTCCACATGTACTTGTTCTGATGAATATTGTAATTTGTATGCCTATATTGATCACCTCTGTTGAATTCGTGAGAATGGAGACAAGCGTGAACTGAATATTTGAAGCACTGGTCTCCTGTATTTTTAAAGTTTAACAAAGCATGTTTAGTATTTAGTCGTGTTGAAAAGAACAATATCGTCTGTGTTACCTCGATAGTTAGGGGCTGAGTGGTATTTGGTTGCACGCATGTCAAAATAACTCACTCCTAATATAATATAGTCCAGTTGCTACCACCTTTAACAAATGCTCAACTCTTGCAAGTAGTCCGCTGATAATCTCATAAATAAAATCCGTGGTGAGAACAGTTGTGAGAACAACTGAATGACTTCACCGTTTGAATCCAGCTGAGCGGTTCTGACCTCTAGAATCGGGTGTACTTTACACTCATTTCGAATCGAATCCATTAACGTAGTTACTGTAGACTCAATTACTAGACTGCATGTCGTCAAATTCTGGAGTAAATCGAATATATTGAGTCCTCCCATGTCGGCGCCGTTGTGTCACTCTCCTGAAAATGCAATTACACACTTGCTCAGGAAAAATAGGGAGTCCATCGGAATAGCACACGTTTCTATGCATTTTCAGCATTTCAATCGAATTAAAATGTGAACTGCATTGCCCACATTTAGATATGTTTATAACTGTTGTTGAAACAGACGATATTTGACGAGATGAGCACGTACTTTGTCCATCGATAACAATGTCATGTGTGCGGACTGACGTCTCTAAGTTCCCATGTACCTCTTCGGAAATATTATTGCTTGAACATAGCAATGTTTCGACGGGAGGGTCAATCATATAAGGACAGAGACAGGTCCACAATTAATCACATCTGGACTGGATTCCAAATTGTTTGTGTTAATAGTAAGACCAATAAATGTATTCGTTGGTTCAGATAACAACCATATCAAAAATTGTGACTCAGAATCAATATGATCAGCCCATGATTGATGAATCACCTCTGGTCTGGATTCCGCAATGGATGTGTCGTGTACAATTTTTGCTGAGGGTTCGATAACGCTTAAATTCAACAGATCTTATTCATACTGACTAAGCGTAGTATCCTGTGAATCAATAGGAGATGGACTTGAGAGAATGGGCGGTGAGATTGCTAGTGTTAACGAAGGATAAACTTGCGACTCTGGTCGTGTTGATGGTGGATGAACTAATATAGGTGTCGATGGTTGTGGTAGATAAACTGAGATAGGCTGCGACGTTAATGATTCTGAAACATCGTGCCAGCCCACATTCCTCACTCATCTCCTCCTCCTCCACCTCCGACATATCACTGTTTTCCTCTTCGTTGCTAGAAATATCAGAAATATTTCCGAATATGGAATTCATCATGAAGTGAATGAATAGTCAACTGATCTGTAATTGAGAAAAAATGATAATGAAATGACTACCGTTTACTTACATATCTACAGTATCGCAATGGTTGTAGTCCCCCCCAAATAAATATATACTTTTTTAATTGACCTCAACACTTACCAACCCCTCTCTCCGTTACCCCTTTACTGCTGCAGAATCGAATCTTCCTATACTACTAGGAGCATTCCTACAACAAACATTTAGTGAATACCTTCTTAAACAATCTCTTATTTTATACAATAGTGTTATGTTTAACAAATAAAATTTAACTTAATGAATCCTGTATTGTTTATTTTTTAGAACATAGTTCTACAGAACTAACCGCAGAAGGTTGGTAACACGCATTTTTTATTTCAGAATAAATGTAAATTTAATTTCATCATATATTTGTTAATCTGGTTAGTTAAATATTTGGGAAATGTTGATATGTACATATTGTACCACATACTACATTGTGGTGATTTCAATGTATACATGATCATTAATTATTCATATTGTGTGGATGCATGCACAGAAACAATTACTTTTTATTAAATATATTGTATAATGGCTGTTTGATTGGTGTTATTCACTATCATATATTCCATTTAGTGTTGTTGAATTCATTGAAGTCATAGCTTATTTCCATTTATATATATAATATGTATTATATAAGACTTTAATCATGTACAACACTAAATGGAATATATGATAGTGAATAACACCAATCAAACAGCCATTATACAATATAATTAATAAAAAGTAATTGTTTCTGTGCATGCATCCACACAATATGAATAATTAATGATCATGTATACATTAAAATCGCAACAATGTAGTATGTCAGCTTATTTCATATTTGTAGATAATTGAGGAAACATATTACTGTCATAGGATAATATACTTGAAGTGTCTACTAGGTAGTTTTGCAGTAAATATTTGAATTATGTTTAATATATATTTTCTATATTGGAAAAAATCAAAATATGGATAAAAGTAAATTTATTTAAAAGGGGTTTACGGTTAATCAGACTAAGGAATTACATATATTTAATAAAGATTATCGCTGTTTATCGTTTTATTCTAATTTTATAAAATTAAACATTATTTGAGAAATTAGTAACGTACTTAGTAAATTATCTTTAGCAACACGAATTCCTTAATATGATTTAGCACATATATGCTAACTTAAAGATAACATGTATAATTTTTCTAGAATATCTTAAGTAAAATAATAGCATACTTTGCATCACATATTATGTTGGTGAGAAAGAAACATAACGTCAAAAAAGTGTGATAATGTCACAACGAATTGTATGTATCGTATTTTGTTTACAATTTGAGGACATATTGTTTGACATAAATGTTTCATTTATTTTATATAAACATATCGGACCGTATATACAAATAATGCTCGAAAGTCATAATATAAAATGTTATTTATTCTGATATAGAAGCATTCCAGTAATATGCATTAAATGACTATATTTCTAGACAATCTCTTATTTCCAATGAATGTGTTATGTTTAAAAATCAAATGTAACTTAATGAATCCTGTATTTTTTTATTTGTAGAACGTAGTACTACAGAACTAACCACAGAAGGTTGGTAACACGCATTTTTTGTTTCAGAAGTGAATGTAAATTTAATTTCATCATATATCTTGTAATCTGGTTAATCAATTATTTGTGAAATGTTGATACCTGTTATTATGTCCAAAAGTCGTGGCCAAAAGTCTGTTGACTTTTCCACAAATACATGATTGTCAACGGATAATTTGAATACTCAGTTTAATTATCATAAAAGCACGTAAATATTATATTATGTATATAGTATATAAGATAAAAGTCAAAACATGCCTGGAATAATAGTTTTAGGTCAGTATTTACAATGATATTCATTATTTTTAAGGACTTCCTGTATGCGCGTTGGCATTGAATAGACAAGTATCTGGCAAACTTCAGGAGTTATTTCAGTGCACCACAAAGGTCTAATAACATCTTTCAAGTTATACATTGATATAGGCTTTTGTTTGTCAACCTTAGTTTTTAGAATGGTGCACACATTTTCAATGGGATTGAGGTCTGGGCTTTGACCAGGCCATTGTCTCAAAACCTCAATCCCACTATTTTGAAGCCAATTTGTAACTATTCTTGCGCGATGGCACGGAACTCCATCATGTTGAACAATATTACACCTGTGTACTACCATGTGTTCCTCCAAACGTTCCCGCAGTAAAGGAAGGTATACCTCCTTGTTCATTGAGGTAGTTTTTGGTAAAAATAAAAAAATAAACTACCACGTCCTTTAGATGAAAAAGTGCCCCGTATCATCCAATATCGAGAGTGTTTTACACTTGGAATGCAAAACTTTGGATTAAATCATTGTCCAACACCTCTGCGAACGTAAGTCTGTTTAGGATCAA
>JAUZND010005395.1:0-11225 GCA_034780555.1 Coelogynopora nodosa
AGTACTATGACTAGGCCATGATATAAATTTCATTAAAAAATAACAATTATTTCTAGGGGCGCCTACTAATGGGTTAATCGGATGATAGGAAGTTTGTTTTTTAAGGGGGGAAATACCCCCCTCCATGTAGCAAACCCTACAAAATACGTCCACTTATGAAGGGATAAAGTACCAGGTTAAATAGTTTGATTATGTATCGTAATGCGCTATTATAGGCTCATTTCTTCAAAATTGGTAAATGAACATTTAAGTATTATCTATTTTAATACTTCAAATAAAATATGTGGTTATAATGTGTACTTCAGAAGTCTTTATCGAGGCAATGTTTAAAATACTGTTTAATTAATTCATTATTTAATTGCAACCATAACTCCTTCAATTTCATATTTAATAATTTTACCGCGGTATTTTAAAATAATTTATTAGATAGCAATTCAAATACGAGGTGTGTACAATTGTATATTATACTATTTAGTAAGATATAATGGAAGAATTTATATATGAAAATCATTTGCTGCGAGGACACCATATTAGTGAATATCGTGAGCTACTTCAGGAACACCTCATTGATAGTAGTTTGGAAGAAAATCATGCTACACCGTGAAATTGACAACCTGAAAGACACATAATATGCTGTTGCTGCTCTGCTGGATGGCAAACAAATTTGTGGCCATTTAATACCATGTAATAAATCAAGTCAGTATTTGGAAATATAGACTTTATATATAATATACATATAAATCTAAGAAGGCGACTATCCTAAAAATGTTAGTATATATACATTCTTTACTTACTTATTATCCATATATTTTTGTAGAATGTACTGGATAACTTTATGACATAATACATTACCTTTTAATATATAATATCCTTTTCAGACATTTTAAGACTTATTTAACATTTTAAGCTGAAACCTGCATATGTTGATCGGACATCCTTACACATTTGCTGCTAAATAATTTATATTAATGTTTTTTATATTATACTGTAATATTCGCGTGCTTTTCGTACTTATTATTGCGAGCAAATAATTTTATTGTAATATTTAAACATGCATTTATTCATAAAGAAAAAAATATAAAATTTACTTTCTAGAGGTACGGATAATATCCCTCTAAGTTTGTCAATATATTAATCACCAATCATTTCAAAAGATGTTGTCACCTATGATAATTACGTATACTATCATTAATATATTAATAATTTTATTAATAAAAATACTAATAATATTAATATCGAAATAATTTTAAAAAAAAATGTCACTTATGATAATACGTACTATCATTAGTAAATCATATTAGAATGTTAATCTATTTATATCAAAAAGGACTAATTATAAAGTAAAAATCATATATTGATTTCAAGATATACAATAAATTACAAAACACTCAGTGACTATACATAATTGCAGTAACTTCCAATTCTTCATAGTTGTTAATGTGATATAACAATTAAAATATTTTACTGTTATACTTATTTTTTAAATTTATATTATTTTACTTTTATTTACTTTTTTGACAAACCATATTTTCAGAAAAAGCTTCAATTTTATTTTAAAAAAATTGAAACATGAACTATCTAGCGCGGCTACGTTGTTTATAAATAAAGTATTTTTGATGAAATCTTTATTGCGAAAGTATTATGAATGTTTTTTGGTGATTAATTTGATCCGTAAAATTATTCTCAATTTTGATTTGACTTGATTGACTCAATTTGACTTGATCTTAAATTTAATATAAAATAAAGAAAAGTATAATAGTCAGACGTCACTTAGAAAATTCTAATGAAGCCGGTTGAGATTGCAATTCAAAATAACATGTTTTTGACCTGAACTATAAATCGCTGCCACAAGGTCTAAGTGGCCTAAGCGCCATTTTTCGAAAATTAAGTTTTTTTCATAATTATTATCAATATTATATGGTCCAACGTGTGTCCAAGTTTTGGAGTGATATCTTTTTTCTATAAACAGTTAATATGTTGTAATTAAGCGACAATTTCTGGTTGAACGCCTACCACGACTATTTGTTGTAAGCGACACTAGTTTTGTTGTATGCGATATTATGGATGAATAGAATACAAAGTATAATTGTTATAAGCCCTATTATTTTGGAATTGATACGACAATTGTATTTTTTATAACTTAAAATAGAAATCTAAACATTCAAAATTAAATTAGTTTTTTGCTTCTCCTGAACAAAATTGAAATGGCGCTTAGACCACTTAGACCTTGTGGCAGCGAAATGTAGATTCCTCTTTGATTCTTTAGCTGAATAGACCCTATTAAAATTTACCCGATTAATAACTAGTCATAATATTGATCTATATATTACATGTAAATATTTTAGTATAGGGTCAAATTGAAAATTATTGCTTACCTATAGAACTTTCAGATTTAAATTAGAAAAACACAAATGATAGTTGATTATAATAGCCCATTACATAACAGTTAAATTTTTTCTCAAGCAAAATACAGATTAGTTATAAATTTGTAAGTTTACAGCTACCATAGATATAATTCTGACATCTACACAAATTTTTAATTTAAAATAAATATATTAATTTTTAAAAAAACATCCCAAAGTGTGCGAGATAAAAAAACGACACATTTTTATTATATTTATTAAAAAAAGTATTGAAACATATTTACTATATAAATTTTATAGTAAAAAAATGTAAAACATTTAATATTACGAAATGACCAAACTATGAAATAAAATGCTGTCTAAAAACTACATTTTAAAATACATGGTATATATTACAAATATGTTAATAATAGCAGAGCTGTAATGGACTATCGTCTATCAAGATAAGATCGAATAGTTTGGGTTGTAATTTGGCAAATTAATAGAGTAATCCCAAATTCGATAAAAAAGTAAATTCCAAAAAACTATTTAATAATAATTATTGTTAATACTTGAGTAAGGATACATAATATTATAAATAAGTTATAATTTTTCTAGCAATTAAATGCTAATTCATTTTTAAATAAAGTAAGAGATCTATCTGTTTCTAACACATAATAGTTGCAGAAAAATATATACAAAAATTACAAAAGCAATATTTTAATAAATATTGTTAAAAAATACAATTCAATGAAATGTTAGTTATACTTAATAATATTAACTAAAAATATGAAGCTATAACATTGTCGGAGAACTATGAGTACCAAAGTCAAGTGTAAAAATAATCATGTTTGAGATATTTTATTATTTAAAAACAAAATTAGCATAGAAAAATAGTTTTTTGAATCAATTTTCGCTGAAAAAGTTGGGCTAATCAAATTATAGAAATGTTTATTACGTAATACATATTGTTATTAAACCTTACCAAATACTTTTAAAATACAGTAAGAAAAAATTACTCAATTGAACATTAAACTACCCAAAATATATAGTATACTTCTTACAGCTCTTAATCCGAATTGTTGGGGAACTTTAAATTTATACAGATTAGACAAACCTATACTTCGGATAATTTGTTAGTACATAATAATATGTAACAATATAGAAATAGGTAACACATCTAACATTGATTACCTGTAGTGCTGAGCAATACACTTTGTTAATAAGTACATTTTTTTTATCATTATAATTTAGTCAGATTAAGTCTTCATTTCAGCTGTTGAACTTTGCTGACATGCCTTCTGGTGACAATGTTGGAAAACTAAGTTATGAACTATGTCGCTATAACATCGTCACTAAACGATTAAATCCATCTTTTTTATGAATATTACAGTAAAATTTTGTTAAAAAGCAAAACTATAAAAGTAATGGTGGTACATAGGCAAATAAACTTGACTTCGAAATTGATTAATTTCGAACAAATATTTTGAAATGTGGCAGTTCTGATTAAGTGAATTCAACTGCAGATAGCAAATGCAAAATTTATGATGTGATTGAAAATGCAAATGGTAATAAAAATCAGTATAAACGATAGGCTAGTAAACATCCACTAAACGTAACAATGACAACTTTATAACTATATTTAAAAATATATTACAAAATGTAGTCGCCAAACATTAAATGCACATACTACAGAAATAACAAGGAAAAGTCGAAGAGTATTCGAAGCCCAAGAATAAATATACTTAAACACAATAATTATAATAGTGAAAATACCAGCATCACTAATTTCCTGTGATGTGTTCCAATATGCCCTGCCTTATAAGTGCTTCACAGTCAGAAAGCAGAAGATGATGATGCGAATCCTTGCGCAGTTGGACAACCTTACCCGACTCCGTTTCCAATTCACCATAGTTTTGGATACATCGCACCTCTACATGTACCTCTTTGGGGGGACACTGACTGCTGGTTAGGTCCAGGTCACATGCAGACATGTAGCTTGCTAGATTGCGCGTGTATGACTGTATCCAGGCGACCTCAGCCTCAGATAAATTTTGTTTAATCTCTGTTTGAAGTGAAAAGGGAACATCGTGAAACAAAAAATATTTGTTGAAAATAACAGCTTATAACAGAAAGACATATAAACTTAAGTTAAATATAGTGAAACATTTTTATTAAGCACATTATTTAATGTAGATTGACACTCTCTGGATATCCGTTGTGTTGTGGGGACTGTGTGTAATTTTCTAAACAACTGTTTTGTCTATTTTCAAGATTTTTAAAGTTATTTAATCAAGCCGGTAAATATTTCAAAGCAAAATTTTAATAACATATTTTTTAATGGACGCTGTCTTGACGTTGAAATATTTAGTTTCTGGGATTTCAGATTTAAACCCTTACCCTGAGGTTTGACTCATTCCAGGAAATTTAAAGAATACTTCTATCGGTTGTACACTGTGTAAGTTATATTGATTTTATTAATAAGTCTCTTTAGTACGCATTGATGGATCTCATAAAGTATATTATCTTTGGGAGCATAAAGTGACCTCAAGAGAATTTAACTCAATGAAGCATCAAGGAGTAGAGTCAAATTTACTCATCGGTGTTTGAAATTACTACTCAGTATCAACTAAAGTACCTGCCAGATTGTTTATGCACTTTCGATTCCATATATTTTCGTAGAATATTCTGAAAACCTTCATGATGTAATACATGACTCAAAACTAAAAAAATCTTGTTTGGTTTATTATTTAGTCTGAAGATTTCATTGATCACTTACATGTAATTAGTCGGCTAAATAATTTTTCTGGCACTTGCTGATAGCGATTATGATGTCATTATGAGTCACTAGGAGTCATTTTTCTCCACTATCTAATGCATAATTATTCCAACAACTATGTATGTCACTAAATAGACAGCTAAGCGATCATCATATTTTTAAAACAAATGATGTATCTAAATAGCTTTGAAAAACTACACTATAAAGTCCAAAATGTTTAGATAATATTTATCTGCATATCCCCTGAGGCTAAACATGTTCCCAAAAGTGCATCCTGCTGCTAATCAAACGTATTCATAGTAAGACAAAATAATATATATTTCTTACATGGTAGGTCATATTATTTAGACCAGTTAGTCTGTATGTGACTAGATACTCATTGATTCAAGAATATGACATGTCTATTTCAACTTAAAAGTCTCTTTAAATATTTTGTTCTCATTAATATACGTAAAGCATTTTTATCGCTTGAGTAACTTTTGTTTCGTAATACTTTAGAAGAGCCTCCAAGACGTCTTGAAGATCCTGCAGAAGATGAATAAAAATTATGTAACGTATGATATATACAAACGTGACATATTTCAAGTTTCCGTCATAGCTGGAGTAGTAAAATCTAAGGGGGATGGTTTCAAAAAGACATAAAATATTTCAATGTTAAAATGTTACGTCATTTCATACTCATATTTATTAGCACTCTTGGGCGTTTTATATCTCTAGAGATAGGTCCAATGGGTAGGTCCAATGAACCCACATGCGATATTTTCCTTTGGTTTGCGCTAAAATAAACTAGCTTAGTCAAATTTGTCTTCATGAGTTCTATTACTTTTTGTGATAATATTATACATTCAAATTTAAAATTTGTAAAATTTAAAAACGATTCAATTTGAAATGATTGTACATCACATTGTTCAGCATGAAATAATAATCATAATATAGAAATATAATATTAAACATCTTTTTATGAGTTATTTATTGTACACAGTTGTACACAGCTTTGTACAGAATATAATTTAACACATTTTTGCTAAATTAATCAATAATAATTTTTTCTTCAATTTGACCCACCCTTGGAGGTTCTAGGGTTAAAAACGAGAAGTTTTGACAAATCAGAAAACTGGCCATTAATATGACCCAAAAGGTTACTATACATACATTGTTACTAAATATAATTTGACAACGTGCCTCTTGACATATTTTATTAAAGAATTATTACTACTTCCAATTCAGCTTTTTTGAAATCAAAATCCTAAATTGATAACACAGTGTTAATATAAAAAGCCAACAAAATATAAAATAACTATACCCCCCCTTCCAACGAATACTTCTGGACGATTTTGGAATATAATCTTTAGAGAAGTAGGCTTTTTCAAAAACGTAAAATTTCTATATTATCCTATATAGATAATATTATTCTATGAACAATTATCTCGAATAAGAAAGGATGTCACATACTATAGTTTTATGGAAATGGATTTTTTTTCACAAATTATTTTTCATATGTGCTTTTTTTCATTTGTATTTGTCACACAAATAATATATTCTGGAAGTCTGGGTGTTTCAAAAGTTCCCAAATGTTTGTAAAGTATTAAATAAGTATCTATATAATACACTTATTGCTAAATTCAAATTGATTTTGAAAAAGTTTCTGGTGTAGAGTGCTACCTAAAAGTAAAGATCTAAAGTGGAATTTGTATTGGGGTACTTACCAACGGAATACATTAGATCATTATAAATACAATTATACTATAGGACGCTTTGGAATTGAAAATATCTGTGCCACGAAAAAAAATTAAATATCAAAATAGGAAAAAAACGCATAAAAACCTTGTCACGACGAGTAAGCCTGGATAACACGCCCCATAGTGTGACGTGACAATATGACACATACTACAAACCGCATGATTATAAATAAAATTTATTTCGACATGTATAATGTAATCAATTACATTTAGCCTAATTGTTGAATTTCTAAACACAAGTCAAACTACAAATATAATATTTCACCTTTAGGTAGAATCGGTCCAAATTGCCACCGCATTTCTTTGATTTGATTGAGTCGATTAAAATTATAGGCAAGGAGGCATCGTTTGTTCCTTTCGAGAGCTGAATGTCTAATAAGGACCGCTTGAATAAGTCTATTCTCCGTTGTGCCAGCTGCTACGGTCTCTGCAACATCCGACTGATTGGCCTCATAAAGGGCTTTCATTTCATCAGTAATCCGTCGAACACAATCCTCATCATAACCGGGCAGACTGGAGCCCTGACTTCTTTTTAAATTCTGAATTAATTGGTTGCATGTCTCACCCAGCATTGTGCACCGCTTGAATTGTATACTAAAACCACAAACGAATAATATCATAATAGATTAACATAATAGTACGGTGCTAGCACACTCTAGCTATGAGGATCGAGATACCAACATTGACCCCTTATAATTGTAGATATTGGTGTCAAAACTACTAAAATGGACGTCTGCCGGTGTTAGGAAGGTTGGTTTGGACGAGCTATTGTAGATATGTGGACTGAGTTACTGAATAAAATTAGTATAGAAAAATGCGTTATAGTCTACTGTACATGAAATAAATAGTAACAGATATTTAAAGTGGTTGTTTCCCTCCGGCAAACGTCCTTGAATGACCTCAAAGTACACCCTGGCCTATGTATGGGCTGGATATGAGGAACGAGGTACTGAATAAAATTTGTATAGAAAGCGTTATAGTCTACCGTATATGAAATATATAGTGACATACATTTTAAGTAGTTGTATCCCTCCGGCAGACGTCCTTGATCACTATCGATTTTTTAAACATTCAATAAAGGATTCTTCGACTGACCACTAAATAAACGCCACGTATAAAACTTTTTCTATTGGGTCTACGTGCCTTTACAGGTTCTGAATTTACAGCAGCTTTTTACAGAAAAGGCAAGGTAAAGCCACTGGATCTCCTGGAAAAAATGCTTCATACAGTATGTACGAGCTTTTTAGGATTTTTCCACCACACATACTCTTGACTTAGAAACATCATCTGCTTTTGTCTGTGAAATGTACGTCAGAAAGGTCTTCAAGACATTAATGAAGCCAGACACACGATTTTCAAAAAGATGAGTGGTCGGGGTCAGTCGGAGAACGGGAGAATACTTTATTTAATGTTAAAAATTCGATTGTGATCTTCTTACTCTGTGTAAAAAAACATTTGAAATGAAAATATAATATAATAAAAATGTGATAATACAATAATCACAATATATAAGTTCCTTATAGAGAAAAATAAAGAAATGGATCTTCAAAAATTATGGATGAAAAATGGAAAACCGGATGCTTATATCATATGCCATGTTGGCTTATTGGATCTCCAGTTCCATCAACCATAATTAGTTCAGAAATTTTGGAACACGAAGACGATGATGAATAGAAATAAAACGAAGAATGGAAATAATGACGAATCATTTATGGTTTTTTTATGATCAAATCATAATCAAATCATAGTGCTTACTTCAGTAAACATACTTTCATCTTTATGTTCTTGTGTTATTATACGGTTTTAAACTTACCTATATAATTTGTTATTCAAATCGCATAGTAAAATACAAACGATATTACGTTAAAACAAAATTTCCAATAACACGTATCACTCTGACACATTAGTTCTATATTGTAACCTACATTGATATTGTATAATAATATTCTATATTATTGTAGATTTCCAGTGACATTGATCAATACTGACATATGAGTTGTATATATTGATATTCTATGTAATGTACTGAACAAAGTTCTATGTATGGAAAAGTTCTAAAAATGTATGATACTACATTTGATTATAATTACAAGATACTATGTATAAATAATTTCTAATATTACTTTTATTACTCGTTTCTGTCTCTAAAATAGGAGGTATGGGGTCATTCAAAGACGCCTGCCGGAGGGAAACAACCACTTGAAATATATGTCACTATTTATTTAATATACAGGAGAATATAACGCTTCTTTCTATACCAATATTATTCAGTAACTCTTACCTTGTACCTATCTCAAAATTAGGGGTAGGGTCATTCAAGGACGTTTGCTAGAGGGAGGAAACTATCACTTGAAATGTCTGTTACTATTTATTTAATATAAAGGAGACTGTAACGCTTCTTTCTACACAAATTGTATTCAGTACCTCGTTCCTTGTATCTAGCTCCTACATAGGGGTACTTTGGGGGTCAATCATCAAGGACGTCCGAAGGATTTAAAAAAATGATGTTAGGAAAACTAATAAAAAGATAAAAGTACTAAGACAGTTCCATGTATTCGCCCCAAATTAGGCCCCATTATATTCGCATACTATTAAATAAAATATATAATTCCTATATATATATAGTATAGACATCGAAGATGTAAACCGTATGTAACTAACTAAATGCATAACAATTAATTACATTTTATCTTGAGAATAATGTAGGAGATGATAAATATATTTCAAGTGTAATTTTTAAAAACAGTAAATCATCATAAAATATCCTGAAATTGAGTTACAATCGTAACAATCATTAAAATATTTAACTGGTGTATAAGCATATAAGTAAAATTTAAATAAAAAGTACAGTCACCATAGTAGGTATGTGTTATAAGTGATTTAGACATCTTCGCTGCAAGACTGGCAGAAAACCACTTGATGTACAGTAGAGACGTGTTTCTGATGGCACCAGTGGATCTGATTGGTTTTTTATCTTGAGTTTATAGGCAGAAAGAGCATATATGCTCAACATTTCCGATTTTGCCTTGCGATCGGCGTCTGGCTGAGCTGGTGCCTCTATACCGAGCTGCTAAATCGTTTGTTTTACATGAGTCTATAGGTGTGGCTGCTGAATATGGTGATTCATTAGTTGTTGGCAAAACTCATAGTGAAAGATTTTACAAAAACTTTAGTGGTCATCAATAGAGTCATATTGCGACACCATCATCTTATTAGCGCAGATTACAGCAACGTCGACAAATGCCATAGTCACAGAATATGGTCATCGACAACACTTTCTTTTGCAAGTGTACCCTCAAACAAGCTTCTCCAGATTATCAACAGCACCTTTTGTATGGTTGTAGTCCATCACCATTTCCGTTTGCCTTCTTCCTGACTTTGGGTGTTGGCTTGAGACCCTGTATGCATTAGCATCATCAACAAAATAGGAAGACGTTTTTTGTCACAGTAAGAGCACAGCGTGATATTGTCAGTGTAGCAGTGCTTGGAATCCCCCCAGTCATGACCTTTAATAACCTTAGCTCAAGGCGATTTTGGCTCACTGTACCCAACAATTTAGTGTTCTGTTGCAGAAACTCTTCGCAAAGCAGCTTGCTCGTAAAAAAGGTGTCACTATAGTTATATTTCGACCAAATTGAAGATTATCAGCAGCAAGTTTCATTTGTGTCATGTGAAAAAGGCATTGGGTCACAGCACCAATGTACACCACACATTTTACGGGAACAGTAGTGTCTGCATCAACACACCAAAATATTTTAATTCCAAATTTGCCAGGTTTTGATGGAATATATTGATGAAAGCTAACCCAGCCAAGCAATTCCATCAGCATTTCATCCACACACAAATAAGGGCCGGGATTATAAACACCCCTCAATGTAGCATTGAATCCAAAAGTAAACCACAATGGGCATGATGAGTGCTAGCTTATCATTGGGATTACATTGCAGATAAAAATAGAACAGTAATCATGCACAACAGTTGTGATAATCTATATATAGCTATGAATCAGCTGGGGTAACAATTTACCGCAAAATGTAAATTAGCTAGTATGTAATCATATTTTTGTTAGTAATAAGGATAATATAAAAATATTTAGCATAAATAAACTTTGTTAAAAGATAGGAAAAGTCATAGAAAGACTTTTAAAAAAAGCCAACATCACTAGGTACTGCATTGTTAAACATGCACAGAGTAAAATTTGTGGTAAACAAATGGTTAATGGCTTTGTCATCACCCCTTATAGCCATTCCATCTCCACCTCTGTATTAAGAAAATTACAATAAGAACAATATACAAAAATATAATTAATTACTCAATAATAAGCATGCAAGTGAATAAAGTGAAATTGTGGTGAAAAATGAGAAG
>JAUZND010005396.1:0-11224 GCA_034780555.1 Coelogynopora nodosa
TATTTCAATTTATAATTTATTTCAATTTATAATTTATTTCAATTTATAATTTATTTCAATTTATAATTTATTTCAATCATACATATCGGATTTGTTTTACATACTCAATTCTAGATAGGACGCCATGATGAAATGCTTGCAATAAATTGAATAATTCTCTATCGTATAGCCCTAGACCGTTGATTTTTTACATGTACAAGTTAGTATGGGATGTAAATGTGTTTTGCCTAAATGTGGCAACGTGGATAACTTTTCTAATAGGAAAAGTGGCATATTATGTTTTCACTCGTAAGTATAGGCATATTTTTATTACATAAGCCTAAACCGTATTTTATGCTTTATCGTGTTTTATCAATGTAATATTTTATATCAATTTTTATTACAATAAGTTTACCAATGTGTTAATTTTTATTTTTTAAAATTTATTTAACATATTAATAATTATTTTTCAGCTGTGTGACTATGACTGTTAGAAGTAAATTATGTACCATATATATCTACTACACATTATTCATACAAAATTTTCTGTAAATTATACCAATGGCAACGGCAACAGCGAAAATTCGGACTTTCCCAAATTTACTTCAGTCAATGTATCTAAATTTTCTAAATAAGCGCAGTACTGTATTGGAACATTAAATTTAGTTAAGATTAGATTGGTTAAATAAGAAATCCTTATTCCTGAAATCGGAACATTTAATTGCAACTAGCTCAGCGCATTGTATCCCTCAATATATATGTTTTAGAGCTCGGTCATTGCTGTTCTTCCCAGAAAAAACAGCTGTTTATTTCTTAAAATATGTGTTGATTTATTAAATTGTTAGCAAAGAAAAATAAATTCGTTGACTATTTATTTTGCAATATCTTCTACACAAAATTCATGTATTTGGATGTTGCACATGTTTTGATATTTTTAATGTTTATAGAAGGAGTTCAGATCTTTCGCTTTCTTCTTAACAGCTGACATAGATTTTCATATCGGATGTGTACTCTGGGCAAGCGTTGTGCCTTTTGCGTATATATTGTTAGTGCAAGTGACACCGATATGTATATAGATTATATATGTACATAGATATGTACACCTACTTCTAGGTTGTGAAGTGCCTTTCGTAGTCTCATTTCAGTGTAGGGATTAAAACGGTTTGGTGACAAGATAAAGCCTTGACAAAAGCCGTTTCCATTTTTTGAACAAATCTGTGTCACCATGATCAGTTCTTACAGTTGCTTCTTGTTCTTGATAAAGATTTGAAACGAGATGAACGAGATGTGTGACTGCATGCTTCCTTTGATATGAGATTGTTCCAAAGTCCCCATGGTCAACGCTGCCAATAGCGTAGCTAATGTCAATAAAGCAGACAACTATATTTTTCTACCTTTATTTGTACAGTTCCCTCCTTGACTTTCTTAAGTTAGCGATGTACTCTCATTTTCCTCTGTTCTTTCTAAATAGGCCTACAGTTCTTTCTATATACAGTTATTTCATTTCCCCTGAATATTTGTAGTCTATACATTGTATGCTATGCAGTAAAACTTTGATTGTGTGAGAAATGTGTATTATTCTTTGTAGTGGGATAAACATAGATTGCTTCCAGTTATTAGGTTATTCCAAGTTTTACCAGATATGTTGATAGATGCTATAGTTAATGTTTTAGTGCCGTCTTCTCTCTTCTTCCAAAATCAATTGGAATGCCCTCGTGTCCAAAGTATTTTCCATGAAAGATTTGTTTTAGCTTCAGATTCAGGAATAGGAGATTCTCTGTGGATAAATTTATTCCATCGAGATGTTTCATGTAAAGTCATTCTGTGTACAATTTCCACCTATTTTTAACGTCTTCTTCTTCTTATGTTAGGCAGTTGACGTTTTTTCTTTGATTACTCTAGATCAGATAGTATGTGTTTAGTGGATTTCTCATTAATCTTCTTGAAAATATTTTTTTATGTTTCCATTGCTACTGGGTATTACAATTTCGTTACAAATGGAGTTGATGTAAGCTTCTTTTTTTTCTGTTTTTGGTTTTGAAATTTGGAATTGAGTTCTCTATACATTTGTTTACTCACTTCTGTATTTTATTTATTTTTCACAAACTGTCTATGCCTGGCTATTTTTAAAGTCTTGTGCGAAATCCAGGATGAATTGTTTATTTTTCTGAGCTTAGGAATATTCTTTTTTGCTTCTTCTTTAAGACTTCTGACCATACATTTTCCATGTTTTGTTGCAGAAAATAATGTGACTAAAACCGATTGTTGACTTTAATGTTTAATGAATTTGGAAAGTCGTTAGTGTCGCATCTGATAAGAATAAATTTTTGTTTAGATTTGAATTTTACTACGAGTTTTGAAATACAATGATATGTTGCGCAGTCTGTTCCAGGACAAGTTTTTGTTCATGTCATTGCACTTTCAATCTGGAGTAGTCCACGTGTGAAGTATTCTGCTTGTTTGCTTAAAAATAATATTAATTATAGTAAGGTTGTTTTCGTGCCAACAGTCTAAAAATCGTTTACCAGATCTATGCGTTTTTGTTACCTAGTCCAAAGGGGCCAACTGCTTTATCTGCAGCAGGAACATAATTTACACGGTTAATGGTATATAATATATACTATCTTGGAGTTTGCCATATAAATACTTACTATTTTCTACTTCTGTTGTGTAAATCATAGTGTACGATTGGATGACTGTAATATTGAGTGGTTTGCCCTGAATTCTTAGTAATAATTCTGTTGTTGAATGGATTGAAGCATAGGACACACTATTTTGTTTGGTTATTGCAGATGAATGCAACGCCATTGTAGAATATGATTCATTGCTGCCTCTCATATTCTATATTGTATCCATATCACTGTAGTCAATTGCGAAGCGAGATGTGGATGCAGAGAGACTCTGGGCCACATTCTGCAGTCTTGTCCCCGAACACACGGACCGAGGGTGATGAGACACGACAGAATTGTACATCGAGTGGCCAAATGGGCTCGGAGAGCGGGGTACCAGGTGGTAGTTGAGCCACCCATTCCGACGGTGGAGGGTTTGCGGAAACCCGATCTGGTAGTACAGAAAGGGCGAACAGTTCATGTTCTGGACGTCCAAATATGTGCCGACGCAGCGCTGATTCAGATAGACCGAGTGAGAACGCTCAAGAAAGAAAAAATACAACACGCCCTGCGTCAGGAATTGGTGCCAACAGATGTTTCGGTCCATACCAGTCCATCTTAGTTCGGATATGCCAAAAATATCAATACCTATGCAAATCATTGCTTTAATGAAAATGTTGATTTTACCATTGTACAATGATCCAACGTTACAGGGGCCCAATACTTTGTATTATTTTTACAGCTAAAGTTTCTGTTACGTGGTTTATCAATACAGTAAACACTCGCTTATTAATACACGGCTTAATTAATACATTAGATAATTATAATACAATTTTTCATGGCCCGATTTGTTTAATATGTAAAACTGGCGAGAATTTATATTACTTGCGTTGGAACTTTTTGGTATTTATATCTCTAATTAATAATTATTTCAATTATTATTTTTATTGCTTGTATAACATTAACGGAGAGGATTAAATAGATTGATGATACATCATAATGCGCTATTATACAGGCTCATTTATTCAAAATTGGTAAATAAACGTATTTAATTATTTACTATTTAATACTTAAAATAAATTATGTGGTTGTGTACTTCACAAGTTTTTGTCGAAGTATTAATGAAAACGAAATAAATATTGGCAATTGCAATAATAAGTATTTAAATGAGGTATAGGTTATTTACTAATTTTACCGCGGTATTTTAAATATTTTATTAGTTAGAAATTCAAACACGAAGTGTGTATACTATAATATTTAATAAGATATAATGGAAGAACTTAAACATAAAAATTGTTACTTGCGAGGGCAGCATATTAGTGAATAGGCATATCGTAAGCTACTTCAGGATCACCTAGTAGGTAGTTGCATGGGAAGCAAATCATGCAAAAGAAATTTAGACGTTCAAGTTTGTCACTGTATTGACGGATAAAATTACAAAATTTGGTTATACTATTTGTAAATAAAATTCCACACCTAATTTGCTTTTATATGTATATGTTATATATAATATCATTATGCCTTTTTTAATATAAACAATATATGGTATCACAAAATTGATATTTATATATTTTATAAACAAATTTGTTGCTTTTCAAATAAAAAGGCAATTTATATATTATTGTTCTATATTTAAGTTATTTGGATGAAATATTCTCATTCTTAAAATTAATTAATATTAACATAGACCATCTGTGGAAATAGCATAATAAAAAAAAAATATATTCTAAACATTTATTAAAAAAAAATTTAAGACATTTTTCTCCCGATTTACTGTTCCACTTAAAATGAATACAATAAAACATATAGGCACTCCTTCAGTGGTATAAAAATCTGTCTTTATAGAGGTAGAAGGCATGACCGATCTCATTCTTTTTTAAATGGTAACAGCCTGGACTATATCATTTTATCTAATATAATGGCTTCATTTGTCGCTTAGTAGGGGATATTTTAAAAATTATACAAAAACAAAATATAAATAAATGGTCAAAAGTTTCATCACTATTTTATTTGAAAATATAATTACTGTATTACGTATCATGCAATATATAAAGTCGCGTTTTCTTAGGTAATTAAGAAGTATTATCCTCTTTGCAGGGGAAATTTCTCCATTTAAGAATTTTTATGGCAATTATGAATGAGATCTCATGCATGATAGCTCACTTTTTATATATATAAATAGATAGGACTTTTGTACGATCTTCAATGTAATACTGTAGGCTACTGCCATGGAAAATACATGTTTCATTTATTATATATAAAATTCTTATTCAAATAATCCATTGGGGAAAAAATTACATCAAAATAATTTGCAGTGAAGCCGAGAAATTTTTATTAGCTAAATGTTATCTGGATAAACTTAATTTATATATAGATAAGTTATTTAGCCAGTTTAGCGAGTTTTTTATTAAAATTTTCTATAAAGTAATAAATTTAAACATTATTTAAAAATAAATTAGTTAATATAAATATAAAAAATGTAATAATAATTAAATTAATTTACTCAAGTCTAAAGATTCCAATAAGGTTATTAATTTATACAGATTGTGAAAATGTATCTAATTGTGCTAATTTTTATAATAAATGTTTAAGAACTAATTGACATAACAATTAATTTGACAATTCAAAATTAATGTCTTTATTTCATTTATCATATATTTTATTTTATATGCAAAATAGGAACAAAATTATAATTCTACATCTATAATAATTTTTTTTTCAATATTTGATATATTAAAATGAGAAGGCCATATAACTTATTATAGCAACTAAAATTTAAAAAATAAAAGAATTAGAATTAGAACTGATCTATTTTATCATTTAAAATGAGAAATTTTTTACTTTCGATTAATTTTAAAATATAATTTTTTGTCCTACTATTATTAATGCCAACGTTTAGATTGCTATTACAAGATCTAGCAAAATATTGGATAATGAAAATTATAACATTTGCTCAAAAATAAGATAAGCTACAAATTATTTCTACTTTTAGTACACCCCTGTCTATTAAAGCAAAATGTCCTCACCTTGATATCATTAGAATGGCAAATGCCATTTTTACATTCTTTTTTATTTCAGTCTTTATTAGTTTTTGTGTACTTTCCATTATCATAATAAATTTTGTATAAAGATAACATATCATTTATTCGGAATTTCATTTTAATATATACAATAGGTATAATTTAAAACCAAGCATCACAGAATCAATTATATGAGTGGCAATTATTCAAAAATATTGATTCTGAACAATATATTTTGCCTAAATATATGACATAAATATAATAAAAATAACTAACAAACGTGGGTTTTCTATCTGTTGTTATTACACATATGTCTAGGAATTCTAAACTCAACTGAAAACACGTTAGGGTGATATGGGACTTAGGGTAACTTAGGGTATGGTGTAACTTATATTAAATGGGGTATATAACATATGTGGTAATAAATAAAAATATTTTATATAAAATATCATATAAAATATGGGGTAACTTATGGTAATATGGGACATCAGGTAATAGGGGACAGTCAAGCTGTAAATCTATTTTTAGCTTTTATATTATGATTGCTTAAACCGATTGTTGGATCATTTACTATAGGGTGTTCACAACGTTATCCTATAAATTCATAAATATTTATTAATTCTATTTAAATTTATTCACTTCCTTTTCTTATTTTATATAATTATTTATAATTTATAATAATCATTTATAATATTGAAATGATTATTTTGTTTGTGTAAATAATGATCTGTGCTTCACAACTTTTCATAGCTATTTTTTCATTTTGTATTTACTTTCAGCTGCTTCGCAATCTGGCCGCACAACTTCTGCATTTCAAGCACTTACGAAATGGTCCTATATCTCTAATTCTGTGATATATCATTACAGACCAATAACAGACAAAACTCCAGCACATCATAACAATCCTGAGACGGAAAAGTTCCTTTCTAAAGAACTATGTAACTTTCCACCATATCAACAGCGAAAAGGTGGTTTTATTTTAAAGTTGTGCTTAGATTATGGAATGTATCACATTATTTTTATTAGATGATACACCGCAATATGCTATAAATTTGCATAAAACGTAGGTAATGTTTATTTGAATTTTTACCCTTAGTACTCTTTTTACCCAAATTGTGACATTATGTAAACTTTATAATTAAATATGATGTCATCGTCATTATGTCATAAAACGAATGTTTTCAAATTTACTTTGTTTACTTATATGTAAATATACTACTATTTTTAGTTTAAAATGAATGAGTGTATTACAATGCACCAAACTGTAAAATAGTATTACTAGCGTTTATATTATTTCAATCAAAAAATTTTATCTATCTGTATGATTTTTATATATTTATATTAGCATAATTCTTTACTTTTATATTGGAACATGTTGAAATTATTTTCGTATGTTTATCTTGTTCAACTTTGATGTTGCAATAAAATAATACTCTTGATACAAGTACTGATTTTTATAATCAATCATACTTTGAAATGAATCATCAATACTGTTTAGAGATAACTATTATATAAAAGATAATATAATTCAACTCTATAATAATTAATTTTTATTCCCAACCCTTTTTTGTGGTGGCTTCAGTATTCGCTGGATATTCAGATGCAATTATGAAAAGAGATTTGAAGCGTCGTATGGTCGCTTTTCATTTTGCTCCCTTACGCACAAGGCTCAATTCTCTGAGAAAAAATTCAATTCTACCAAAAGAAATTCAGGTATTCAATATTATAGTTCACTTTCTTTGTTAAGTTGTTTTTCGGTATTCTTACCTTTTTTATGTACTGAATAGAAAATTTTCCCGTCTTTAAAAAATATATTATTGAGCAAATAAATAGATTAAATTCGTAATGCATGTGGAATTTTTTTAGCATAATTTTAGTGAATATTAATATTAAATTTTTTTATTGATCTGCTTTTGCATAGTGCAAGCATTTAAACGAATTCTATATCACATTCAGTTTGAGGTGCATTTTCTATTTTATTAATTTTCTATTTCGATGTGTGATTATTATTGATATTACTAACTAAGCAGTTTATGGTTCACTAAGAAACATTTGAAATTATTTTGAAAGGTTGTCACATTTTACAAGAGAAGCGTAAAAAAGAATTTATATATAATGAATCTCATAGCCTGAAAATGAACACCATGCACAATTTTATTAACCGAATAAACACCAGATTAACGAAAGAAACCAATTGCAATTTCAGTCAAAACAAATTGTGTAACACAGTAAACATTATTTTTATCTCAAACAGATCATCGAATTACTTATTAATGTAAATGATAAATTGAACAATTATTTCTAATTGTTTGCATCTCATATTTTGTTGCGAAACTATTCAAAGAAAATATGGACAACTCTTCAAGAAATGCAACTAGATAATCAAAATATTCTATCGCAACCATTATTATTATATTATTAATAAGGCACCAACATCATGTAAACATTAAAACTCTCAGAGTATGATGACTAACAGGTTACTATATAACGCAAAAGTTGTACTGTATCTACAAAGACAAATGCACCGGCTGTAATGATATATATAAGCATGTAAGATACAGCTATGTAAGAATAGCACTCGCTTGACATATTTAAGTCATCAAAGTGAAAACATGCGGCCACCGAACGTCACCCATCGAGCCTTTCATGGAACAATAGAGTTGCAATTGCTTATTCGTAACCATTTTTGGGACCGCTTCACAGAAACCATCTACGCCTTCAAACATGGCGGAAAGTTGATGTGTTCCTCATAAGACATTGTCATATTTCTTCGTTATTGTCGTTATCCTTCGAAATGACTCTATTGATCCATGATATTAAATATATTTTGTGTCATTATTATACCTATATTTATTAATAAATATTAAAATAATACTTTTATTTAATGTAATATTGGATTAATTCATTTTTTCTCGATAGTCCAAAGTATATAATTTGCAGTTTACTGTATTCAAGTATATCACGATATTACACGAAATGCATTAGATCTTTAAATACACATACAGTATTGGCCATAATTCATGCATCACCTCTGACAACATTAAGCAAAAGATCAATACGGCGACGTCTTTTGAATGCAGGTCTCAAAGCCTATCATCCATCTAAAAAGCCATTTCTGACATATATAAGTATAATAAAGAATATCAAGGACCGCCTTCATTTTTGCCGAAAGTACAAAGATTGCACGGTTGATTAATGGTCACATGTGATTTTCTCAGATGAGTCTGCCATATGCCAGCATGGCACCTTTGTTCGGCATGTTCGACGACCACAAAATGAGCGATTTTATACCTTCAATCGAGAATTGTTGAACCATCGTCAAGCAAAAAGTGGCCCAGCACAATCCCACATCGGCAACTGATCAAGTAGCCAAAATTAAAGATGTTTGGTGCAATGAAATATCACAAGAATATTGCGAAAAGTTGATTTCATCCATGCCATCACGCATCGCAAAAGTTCTTTCTAAGAAAGGAAAACATTCCAAATACTGAATTTGTGACATTTTATATGTGCGACACTCATTTCTATTATTGTAAGACATATTATTTACCCTAACTTTAACTTTTGTAAAAAATAAATAGATAAATATGAATTTTTTCTCTTTTTGCAGAGGTGATGCATGAATTACATATTAGCATGAATTAGCATAAAAACATACAATATTATAATATAACATAAAACCATAATATATACAGTACTCACGTTATATATTGATCAGACCTTCCGAATATCCTGGTTTTAGAGGATATCCTGGTAAGGTAGCCAAAATGTGTCCTGTTATTTAGAATTGTGTCTAAAAATAGTATTTATATTATTGTTATTTTTCAAACATAATAAAATATAACATCTTCGAAGTTATATAATTTCATACTTTTTATTGTATGAAAATGTATTTATAATTATTAATATATTATGTATTAATGTTAGTCAGAGTCAGTGTCATTATATGTTATAACTGTTAGTTATACTTTTGTACTAGTATAGTATGTACATACACTGTAGCAAAGTTTTTATAATTGTCATTGTTTACTGGTCATTGTTGATTGATGTCCATCATATCTTATTGATTTTGCTTGTAATGTTTGATTATTTTTTAAATTTAGTTAAATGGCTCAAAATTCTGGGTAGCTTGAAATGTCTTGAAACTCCCTCCTCGAGTGGTTTGGCAGTTCTAATTTTTTTGCATAAATGGTACTTAACTGTTACTAGTGTGTTCAATTCTCTCGTCGACCTTACCCACCTGTGTCTAGGATCTCGCTTCCTCGCAAATGCAGCGGTTGCCTCGCGACGCTAACTGGACCCGGATCAAAATGCGTTGCACCCTCACTTCGAGGCGGCGCGGCTGCAAACGTCGTTGGCGCATGTCACGCATCATGTTCCGCCATTTCGCCGACTACAACAAACTCTCGGGCGTCAACTGGGCCTTCTGGACCTCGCGGATGTTCTCTGAGCGGAAGCACCTGTTCTGGCCGCCGCCCGATGGGCTCACAGTGCCCGAGTATATCGTGAGATACCACCGCAATCTGGCCGATAATAAACACAGAAAACTGAATAAGGGCTGGTAGTAGTTCGGTGCTGTTGGGAGTCATTTTAGGTTATTAGTAGTATACATTGTACAGTGTGCTCTGTCGTAGTAGTCAGAGGTTTTGCATCTATATTTTGTTCATGATAAAATAAAATCTATTTACTTGAATAATGCTACATCTTTCTTTTTATATTTTGAGCAATACAGATAGTTTTATGGTTGGGTAGGTTTGTGATGAAGTTCATAATGTTATAATTAATATTGTTTAATAACTTATTTTCATATAATTTTGTTTAAATACATATTTTTTATATGTAAAACTAGTTTCATTTAGTTGATTCGTTTAAAATTGAAAATATATTTACTTTTTTTTTAATAAGTTCATTTAGAACATTGGCTGCGTGTTTTTTATTATTATTTTCCCAATATGTGTTATAATTGTTAGTCATTTTGGAGATTTAAAGCATTTGCAATTTAATATTTTACAAACGATCATGAAATATAAAAATGGTTTTCATTGCCATTAATAAAGTGCGCTTTATTCGAAACTTACATGTGAATCTGTTATTCATCAAGGTTTTTCTATGTAATACGTTGTCTACAGTCTAGTCTCGGAAATCCGTGACCCTAGCTTATCCGTCGCATTATTTACAGGTACGGATTTATTCCTATTTTATTACTTTCGAATAAATCTCAATTATCTGTCACTCGATCATACTCCGACATCATTTCTACACATAATTTTCATGCAATTTAGCTTCGTTAATTGGTCGTCGAGTCTATGTCGAGAATCTTTTATAAAGTTGTATTTTTACAAAAACAATACCTGGCTATAATAGACACTAATTCATAGATAGATTTTGGGCTTTGACGTTTAGAAACCCGAAACATAAGCAAAGCTAAATGGACCCCTACACTTCGGTCCACTAATATTAATAAAAATTAATGGACTGTTAATAAACAGCAGACAAACATATTTTTATTTAATTTACTAGTTAGAAAAAACTAAGAATCATATACTATAGGGTTCATACAATTCAATTTGCCATTGAGTTATCGGGTCCACCATTATCAGGCGCGGATTTAGGGGG
>JAUZND010005397.1:0-11223 GCA_034780555.1 Coelogynopora nodosa
ATGATCAACAACCCGATCAACAGACAGATGATCAACAACCCGATCAACAGACAGATGATCAACAACCCGATCAACAGCCGATCACCAGTCGGCCATACTAAGTTATAAAATAAAGGTTTCTGTCATCATTGCTATTCGAAAAATGTCAAGAATAATAAAAAACACGAATAGAGGACCAAAAAGAAAGTCCTGTCTGATACTCACAGATCATGATCAACCTAGTATGTCTCACCCAACCAACAAAATTGGACAAAAGAATACCAAGAAAAGAGTAAAAAAGTAATTCACTAAATGAAGAGATAAAGGTAAAAAATAATTCACCAAAAGAAGCTGAGTGTTTATATTGTGGTGATTTATTTTCGCTTTCGGCAAGTCGGGAAGGCTGGGTCAATTGCACAAAATGTGAATCGGGACTTTCTACAAAGGGTGCATGCAATTTTATTTGCGATCTGTGTCTGCAAACTGTATGAATTGTTTCAAATATATTTTTTAACTATAATACATGTAAATTGTTACACTATTTCGGGTTCCCATTTTGACAAAAAAAATCAAAATTTATCATCAGGCAAAAAGGAATAGTAGTTCCTTTTTGCCCGCTAGAATTTTTTTTCGTGAGTTATTAGAACGTGGTCAATTTTTTATTTATTGTTTCTAAATTCCAAATTAGCATGCTCCCAATATAGCCTACTTCATCTATAGAAAACATATTTGCAAATTGCTTTTCAAATTGTTCAATAAGTTTAGTCATATCTAAAATATGTATGGTTTTCCCTAAACTGTTCCGTTTTGCCCGGGTCTCCCCTAATATTTCCCAAAGTTTTAATATTATTCGATTTTATTATAATTCAGTTTGAAAGTTAAAATCTTACATCTTAATAATCCGAAAAGTAAATGTTTTGGGCAAAAGAATAAACTGTTACAAGAACAACAATTAGGATAACTTTTTTATAAGTCCCATTTTTTAAATTATAATAAAAATGCTTTCGAAACTGTAACTTGAAACGATGTAAAAAACAATCCAAAAAAGTAAATAAGTAATTTTCTTGCAGTCATATACAAAAAATGCAACATTAATATATAGTTGATACTGCATTCCTCAAATCACGAATGTTGCTCTTATCGGATGTTACAAATAGAACAATTCCTAATGAACTGTGAGATTGTTTGTAGGAATAATTAGCCTTTGTACAGAATGCATTTTCAATGAGACAGAAAGGGAGTAGAGAATACACAAAGAAACTTATCGAAATCAAAATATATTATAAAGTTGTGTCAATTACAAAATCAATAAAAAAATTGACGTATTTTACACATAATTATTTGAACATTGACTCTTATAAAAATAGCTATAATGCGATTTAGCAAAATTACCACAAAACTATAAAAGAGCTCTAAAAATGATACTATACAGTTCCAACACATAGTCGATTAAAACATTTTTAGCGACTTGTATATTTTTTAACATTATTAGCGACTTGTCTTATTAAACAATGTTAAAGATAAAAGGTAAAGCAACGTTTAACTCATTAAATGAGAAAATGCCACCGTGGTTCTGTTAATATATTAAAGCACAGTAAAATAATAATATTAAGTAAATATTTTTTTACATTTTACATTACATATCGTGGGTTTATCATCGGGAGGGGGGAGTTCTTTTCAAAAACTTAATCAATTGATTATTATTAATATATCAAAGATATTAATAATGAAAATTTTTAGAACATATCCAAAAATATAACATTTAAACAATCAAAGATTGAATCAAAAGTAATTGTGCAGGAATATTATCATTTTAACAATATAGAGATTATATATAATATAATAATTTCAGTATTTCAGTAATTTTAGAAATTTAATTTCTATAATTTCTAATCACTATCTTAAATGAAATCCCAATAATTATTCATGTGAGATCATAAAATTAGTAAAATTTAATAAATAAGGCACAACACACTATTTTTTTAAAAACCTTTTAGCAGTATAAATAGGAACTTTAAATGAATGCAGAAAAAAATGAAAACAATGAAAAACAACAAAAGTAATATCTTAACTAAATTGTCTAAAGTTAACGATGTACAGAGAAGGAATAAGTATCTAAGTAAAAATTGAAAACATAAAAAGCTATTCTGTTAAATTCCCTTGGATATTATAAGTTACCTTTACCCTCCCCTATATGGGGATGCAAAGGAAAACACGATTTTAGATATTATATATCAGTCGATTTTAATATATAATATTTTAATTGTGTATAATGTATTGATTGTAATTCGATTTTATTTGCTAACTTGAAAGTATGTCTATTGTGTGTATTTAAAAATAAACAAAAAAAATCAAAATGCATACTACAATATTAAAAATACGAATTTTAACCCATTTTATATAATATATATATAATAATCATTTAGTTAAAAGATTTTTACAAATCAAGTTTTAGTTTAACGTATTTTACAAATTACTATTTAAATTAAACATATTTTACAAATTACTATTTAAATTAAACATATTTTACAAATCAATATTTAGTTAAGTATTACATTTATTAGACCAATATATTGTAATATTTCAAAAGTTATTGCTACTCCTTTCAAATATTCTTTTATTTTTTTGAATATATTTAAATGACAACCAACAATAACTTGCTCAGCTTCGTACATGATTGTAATCAATTATAGTTATTTACATCTTCACAGGAAAAAAAACATGGTAGTTTTTAAGCGCCTTTTTATAATATCTTATAGGCTACTTATCTCATAAGGAATATTATGAGCATATTGAAATGCTATAAAATTGCTGCCTCATGCGTATATATATATATATAGACGCCATGCATTCTGTTGTTATATATATTCTTGTAGTAGATTAATTGCCAATGTCTTTGGTATGAAGTATGTTTAATTGGAAAGTCAGGTTTAAATCATTATCGCGTCTTGATTCTGTCTAGATTTGATTATTAATTAATGGATATACCTACAATCTACACCGTATAGAAGCAATGTCTGCTGTTGAATGTAATATGTATATACTGTATATAATGTATCTACTGTATACTGTTCTACAGAAAATGTTATGGAAGATTAAGGTAAAGAAAAAGTATACAATAACTTAATCTAAATAGACACTTATAGTTTACACATTTTTTTGAAATTTGGCAGAGGGTTTTAAAGAAGTTTATTGAATAAATAAATGGCTGGACATATAAAAATTAAACAACCCTCTCCCTGCCAAACAGAAACATGAAAGGAAAGTTATGGTTATCATTTAATTATACACTGACCGAACGTTTATAGTTTCACTCAAATGAAACAGTTTTAGGGACAAAAAAATCGATGGATATTAAAACGAAACCCGTTAACAAACTATTTTTAATTCAACAGATGTGTTTTTTTGAATTAAAGAATAGGGTGTCTTTAATTTATCACTGAACAAAATTTAAATGTAGCTCATGAAAAGTAAAACCCATATATATATATATATATATACATGCAATATGTATTTTCTATAAACTGTTGTATTAAACAGATAGAAAATTTCACAAATTAATATTTAACCCTGTTTGTTTGTCAAGAAAATACGCTTAATTATTAAAATTAATCAAACATGAATTTAAAATTTGATTTAACTCTAAACATGTTACAATTTTTTTAACTATCTTTATTTATTGCTGTTATTAATTAAATTGCTTTAATAACTGGTTTCACAAAATAAATATTTCTAAAATAATTAATATAATTGTTATACATTTTCCAGTTCACGTCTTATTAAATATTGATATATTTAATTATTTTATTTATTATAAATAAATATTTTTATTTCATTAAATTAAAAAAACATATCTAACCTTTCCACTTGTAATCCTTTCAGCGCAACAAAATTCGGAATCACCACTGGGATATATTTTCCCAAATTGTTGAAAAGAGAGAATAGTCATCCAGCCGAAGAGGCCCAATGTGAATCCCCAGAATATCTTATGACAACGATTAACCTGCTTCCAACTATTCAGTGAACAGCGCATGTTTGGGAACATTGTCGAGCGCGGCAAACGAATTTGAAATCCTACTATTGCGATTCTATATTTAAGCCACAATATACTGCTTATACCACTGTCGAATATTAGATCAGTCGTGAGGAAAAAATGAAATAACCCAATTTCTTTTATTTTATTTATGCGTCGTCGAGCCAGAACACTGCTACAGAGGGGGAGATAGATGATGACATTAGTCAGTGGTAATTAAGCAGAGTATTTTTCGACGAATTGGGAAATTGCATAATAAATGTCATAATAAAGAAACTTGTCTTCGTAATATATACTACAAGCCCTGAGCAGGACACACATAGGCGGTTATTTATTCAATATATTATGATGGAAATAACTCTTTCTGTTGGCCGGCCAAAGTAGTCTATGAAAGATTTTGACTGGCTGAGAAAGCGAGGATACGTCACGTCGTTCAATTGCGCGCGTTAATCAAACAGAATTAATTTTTGTTTTGTTTTTACGTATTGATGCGAGCCAGTTTCATTCTTGGAAACGAATAGATCTTGTTAAATAGGAACAGTTCTGTGATCACCGCCGCTATTTAAATGTCTAGAAAACGGAAGTGATATAGCGTTCTATAGCGCAAACCAGACAAAAGGGAGACGTATTTTTGTGAAAGAATTTACGGAGAGGTAGTTGCCTGACTAAACATTAGCGAGTTTGCGAGTTCTATCACGCAATACTCCACACATTTTGATTTGTTTAAACTATGTGGTTTCTTTCTTTATAATTATGATTTGTTTAACAATCAATTGAGCTGAACAATGTGCATATTTATGCTTGTTTCAAAAATAGATAATAAATCATATTAATCATAAACTTCTTCTATAAAAACAGTTTGTTCAAAAATATATTATGCACTAAATTTAAAAACTTTTATCTTCGAAACCAGTCATATTTGTTATTGAAAATCCACGCATAAAACATAGCTGAAAAGTACTAAAGTAGTCAAGTTTATAATCGTAATAATTGTTTATAATAATAAGTTTGATATGTTAATGTATGAATATTACTTCAATTAAATCAAGAAATAAACACATTTGTGTAATCAAAATTGTTTTTATAAATACAGAACACAATACACACGAGATGTCAGAAACTTTATTTTAATGATAACAATGTTTATTATCACAAATGTTTTCCACAGATCTTTCAACAACAATCCAATATGTTACTTTTTGTCAAATGATGACGTCATAAACGTTAAACCACGTGACCCAAAATTTAAAAATTATATTATATTGTTGAAACATTCCAAAGTGTCAAATTTTAAATATTTATTTTAAATTGCGTTCGATAAAATGTGTATTTAAAATAAAAGTCCCCTAACACACACTAATTTTTTTTCATAAATTTTATATTATTATAAATACATTTTTTATTATAAATAAATTATGCCATTACTTAAATTTGGCTATATGTTGCTGTGTGTCAGTGAACTTTTATATAAATTATATAATGAGATAAATATTACATCTCTTCCCTCCTTGCTTGGTTTTTGGATAAGATTGATTGACGATTTCTTTTATACGGTTAAATTATTAATATTTAATGTTATAGTATTTCATCTGTTTTGCTTTGAAAGCACAACATGACATGGTTATGTAATATCGATGGTTTATCGATCCATTTACATATTCCAAAGTGTTTTAAACATCTAAAGGCAAATTTGTTAAAAACAATATTTCGAAGTATTTCGAAGTGCTGAAGGGATTTTCAAGGGATTAAAGCTTTTAAAATATTTTTTTACGTATTCTTTCAAATTTCAGATATTTAAAAAATATTAAGTTACTTTTCAAATTATAATTTACGTGGTAAGTCCACAGTTTAGAAATTCATTTATTATATATTTATCACTGTTGGTAGTCATTAATTTCTAAAATATAAAAAACTTCTTCATTTTCTATAAAGGACTTCCAGAACCAATGTATAATATATTTAATGCCTCATGCGTCTATGAAAATTAAAATCTCAATCAATTTCGAAATTTCGACTAAAAAAATACTATTTCGTATTCAATTCAGTAAAACGATAAAATATCGAAACTTATTCGAGGTTAAATAGCCTATATATGCGCAGATTGGCATATCAAATCAAGTCATATTACCTATATATATGGATATGTAATATGGATAATATGGATATAAACGCATATGTTCACATTTGAGACATGTCTGTTCGATTCAGGTAACATTAATTACTTATAAGAAAATGTATGAGTTTGTTAAATTATATTAAAAAATATAGATTATATTTGCTGGAATTAATAATGTTTAAATATCTAAATAAAATTAAATCAATCAGTTTTAATACAAATATCTCTTAACCTGTATGCATAAGCCTACTATATATACAGTATTGCATAAACTATGTCTCAATTGTGAACATATCCAAATGTCTTAAATATATATTCCCAAGTAAATTTGCTTACAATGTAAAAATTGAAATGCTATTATACTCCAGCATTGTAGGGCTATACTCTACACAAATGGTACAGGTTGTCCAATATAGATCCGGCCCCTCAAAAATGAAAAATCATTTTAAATATTCTATGATTTAACTTTTTAATAATTGATCTTTTGTTTAAATTTTTGTTAAATATAAAATATATTAAATTTGTTTTGTTTTTATGCATCAATTTTAAATTGTTTCTTTTTAAATGTACCTCATTTATGATTATTCAAAATTAGAAGAATTTTTGAGGGGCCGGATCTATGTTGGACACCCTGTAGAGGTTGTTATTACATTTGAGACAAATATCTAACAACCTCTAGGCTATATAGGCCTACTATAATAAGTATCTAATAGGACTTGATTTGTTTCACATTGGCAATCTGAGCATGAACGTTAGTTACAAAAATTATTAGAATAATCAAATATCGTTATAATATGACTGGCAATTAAATGCATTTAACAAATAATCAATACAACATGCTGTTGAATATGTTTTCATAATATAACCAATGTTTTCCTATTTTATTCAGTATCATGTTTCTATATGAATGATGTGGGTTTTTCTTATAATTATTGATACAGAGTAGGATTTCCATATGTTTAGGCGTTTACGTTGTCATTTAATATCTCTAAAATCACAAAACAATATTTTAATATTTTGACTAGGAAATTATCAAAGTGTGATGACATATAATATTATACTTATACATGTAGAAATAACATCAAGTTTAACTATCTTGCACAATATCTTAGGATGAATTTATATACTATTATACAGGATTAAATTATAATACCCTATGTCGTCAATTCAATAAGTATTATATAAGTAGTGTCAAATTTAATGCAATAGTAATGTCATGGTAGACATGTAACAAATCAATCTGAAATTTGGAGTCAGTAAACACATTTTTTCTTTGTTTATTTTTATATACAAAATATCTTGACCTATTTTATTCCCAACTGTAGTTCCGATTATTTATATTATTTTTCTTACAATATGCAGTGTTATCCTGACCTCCCGTTATATTTGATTACAATACTGTTAAATACCCCTATTTTGCGAAGTTTAATAGTTATTTCTTAGAAGTGTATAATCTCAAAAATCGATATAATAACCTGCTACTGACCAGACTAAATCCCATGACACTGGAATAGTAAGATATATAGAAGACACTATAGTAGATATAGTAACCGCTTGTTGCTTTATGTTCTATTTTAATTTACTCTTTATTTTGTTTCAAATTATGCATTTGAAGGTAGTGGAATACCTAAAGTACAACAAAATGACTTGTCTGAAGAGTTCTAAACAAACAGTATGGTGGCCGAGAGGTGTCAAAGTATAACTACGTGTTTTTATCAACAATTTTCTTGTTAAAAGAAGCAACTTCTTGATGAAAGAAGAAACTTCTTGTTGAAAGAAGCAACTTCTTGTTGAAAGAAGCAACTTCCTGTTGAAAGAAGCAACTTCTTGTTGAAAGAAGCAACTTCTTGTTGAAAGAAGCAACTTCTTGTTGAAAGAAGCAACTTCTTGTTGAAAGAAGCAGCTTCTTATTGATAGAATAAACAAACCGCATTGATTAAATATCGAGATGTAAATATACTATGAAAATATTCTATGAAAATATATGCATAATTCTATCAAAAAGAAAACCAAAACCCAACTATTAAATGTCTCAAAACAGTAAGTACGACTAACTTCCATTTCTTTGTTCTATTTGATACCATTCAGCGCACATGTGATAAATAGATATGAAACAAATCATCCATATTTAGACACAAATCTTCCCTAATTCACGATTGTATGATAGTCATGAAAATAAGGCAAATAATTTCGAGCCTGTCGAAAAACATTTATTAAACAATAAACTTTGTAAATAAAAACAAGGCTAGCAGTTCAAATTAGTAAATATCGCAGTTATTAATATTTCAACAGTTAATAATAATAAGATATATATGTACGTTCTACAAGTGATGTAAGCGACGACAATATAATAATTACAAATTTATACATCGGCAGCAAAAACGTAAATAAAATGTAATCACTAACATATAAGGTGCATATATAAAGAAGTTCATAAATTTTGGAGTACAATGTTTTAATATAACATTATAATAAGTTATATTGATAATATAATCAGATTGAGTCTTCGGTGCATAAATACAAAGAAGAACATGTTGAGAACCACCATGGACTGGAATATGATGTTCCTGGTAATGTGAAGAAGTACGGACGGTTTGGGATTTGAATGAAGAGGAGAGGAGAGAGGAGAGGAGAGGAGAGGAGAGGAGAGGAGAGGAGAGGAGAGGAGAGGAAAGGAGAGAGAGGAGAGAGGAGGAGAGGAGAGGATAGCATGGGAGCTGGGCGAACTCACGTCTCTGGCGGTAGGTCTACTGTTGGGGTTCCAAGCAATCATATCTAGTATGAGTTGGACACCATCAGAGCTGCCCAGAGGGATGAGTTGATGTAGCGGAGTGGGCACACACTGAGGGAACTTGAAGTTCATTAGTGCCGCCAGTTGATACCCTTCCGGCCAGTCCATCTGTTATAATGAGAGAGCGAGAGAGATGTGATAGGCGTCTCACTTGAGTTAACAAAACGGTCTGTCTGTTTTGATACCGTTTCACATACTTCTCAAGCAACCTTAGTAACACATATTTTACTCTTTGTAAATATTGCAAAATTATGTTTTGAGGGTCTAAATATAGTCCTCAAGTTAGTATTTCATTGAAGCATACTGAATATTCATAAAACGACACTTTTTCTTATGATGACACTTTAATGTACTTCGGTACGGATTCCTTCATCGCTACTAATGAAGCTTCAACCTACACAAAACTAGTGAATATGATAACATATAAAACAATAAACATAACATATACATACATATAAAACAATAATTTTAAAATATCTAATAATAAAATAAAAATAGTAGTTTTCCCTTTCAGAAGAAATACTGAACGCGACGTTTTTAGCAACATAAAAGAAGACACGGTCCTTCTTTCGCCGTAGTAAAGAGTATAATTAAATAATTGCGATTATAAGCTGAACAAGAAGCACAGATTTAAGTCCTTCCTAATATTTCAATAAATACGAATAGGAAGGATATTTACTAAATGATTTTATCGAAATAAAAAATACCAAGAAAGTGTTTTCAGCTTTCCAATTCGGTATTTAATTTATTTTATTATTTAAATAAGCATACCATAGTATTCAAAAAATCAGGAAGTAGAATATGATTTTAACTCAGCATAGCGAGGAACAAGCAATCCCATTGATGCCGATTCATATCCACAAGACATTGTGCTCTTCACAGCTCATATCCACACGCGAGTACACCTACTCCATACAGCCGTATCGTAGGTAGGTACATATTAAAACGGTACCAGTTGTATGGCTCGCCCAAACAGACAAATACTACCAGCAACAAAGGCAGCTCTACAAACCAATGACAACACATAAGCAATAAATAAAACAAACTCCTCTACATCACCATAGATACTGACGGTACGATACTCATCCCACACTCCCTCACAGCACCCATTTCCCGTCAGTGCTCAGTGAAACTAATGCACTGGGGAGGGAGGGAGGGAGGGAGGCTGCTTGTTTGCTTGTCAGTAGGTAATCATAATTGACTTCATTATTCATACTGATGTGAGAACTCTTATGTAATGAAGCTATAGAACCAAGTTCAGTGAATGAGGCATGAGTCTGTAGAGAGTGGGATCGGGTCAACCGACAGCAGGACTGATTTCAATATCAACAACAATGAAGTACCCAAAAGGGAAATCACCCCTAGTTGGTCATAATTCAACTCGAGTTGTAAATTCGATTACCTACATAATAATATACTTTCCCATAAAAGCAATAAATGCATCCCTTGGCTTTGTAATTAGCAGCAGCAGGTATATATTTCACACACATTACAGTCAAATAAAAAATTAAACCAGTTTCATTAAGCTGTCAAAATGATAATGTTCATTAATTTAAGCCAACAATAAATGTATGTATACGAGGATATTTTTTCCATTGTAAACGAGTGAACATTCTAATAAACCCCACCCAGTGTTCCCACCGTCAAATGAGTTTAACCCAGTTTAAGCCGGTTTAGTCTCGGAATCTCCATGAATTTTGCGACGCCTCCCTATTTATGGACAGTTCAGACATTTATTTCACAAAGTCAATTTTGCTAACTCTTTTTCTCTACCAGCCCTGATCCCTGTGACTGTTTGAGAACAACAACTGAGAAGAGAAGTGACCCGGCCACTCCAGTCTACCTTATTGGGTGTGCCCAGCACAGAGCAGATCTTGTAGATCATATCGATCTCCGAGTTGCCCGGAAAGAGGGGACGGAAGGTGTACAGCTCCGCCATGATGCAGCCCACAGCGAAGATATCGATCGGAGAGTTGTAGTTGGTCGAGCGGAGCAGGATCTCCGGCGCGCGGTACCTGAGCGGGGGAGCGGGGGGGGGAGAGGAGGGGAGCCTTAGCACCAGATCTAGCCGGGACTGTGTTATGGAGGGAGGGCCCTGTAGTGTTGGTACCATCGAGAGAAAAGTAGTCATAAAATTGATTGGAACCGTCAGGAAAAATCAGCTCACCAGATAGAAAGAAAAGAAATAAATCAGAAATAATAAATAAATATAAATCAAAAGAAAGGGTAACTATATAACAAAGAAACCCGACAAAAAAGATACACAAAAGGCAAAGGAGAGGAATTAATAAAACTGGAAATAAC
>JAUZND010005398.1:0-31799 GCA_034780555.1 Coelogynopora nodosa
TTGGAAACCAAGCCATACGCCGTACCTACGGCGTACTACGGCGGTGGTTTACCGGCGGAGTGGAAACCAAGCTTAAGTACAACCAAAGAGCTTATTTTTAAATTATTATGCAATTACCAATTTTAGTACGATATTTTAAATGTCTTAATTTGGTATTTGAAACAAATCATTTGCTACATTACACAACACATTTTAGACGATGTATACATTGTATACCTAAAAAATAAGTTACAATTTTTTTAGTAATTTATTTCATGACTGAGATCTACAGTACATATACACCACATAAATGATAAATGAATAATTCAATTGTGAACAATTATTATTTATAAACAAAAATATCACTATTAAACTGTTTGGTTATTATGAAAGAAAACAGATTTATATGTTCAGATCAACGCAATTCAGACATAAATTACTATACCTCATTCTTACCTAGTGATATATTTGTGTTTCTAAAAAAATGTTTTTCTAGCATCGTATAAATAAAATATTAGTTACAAACTTCATGTAAATAGTTATAATTATTTGTTTGTTAATCAATTATTTGTTTCTTAATCAATGATTTGTTTCTTAATCAATGATTTGTTTCTTAATCAATGATTTGTTTCTTAATCAATTATTTGTTTATTAATAAATTATTTGTTTCTTAATAAATTATTTGTTTATTAATCAATTATTTGTTTATATTATTTTTACAAGAGGTTACTTCCCTAAGGATTGCATACAAAATACATATTTAATATAGAAACTGAACATAAAATTAACAGAATATTAAATAAAAATAAATGTTTATCCTTTAGTTTTCAATTTTGTGTATTTTCTAAATAATAATGTAAAGTATAATTACCTATTTTCAATTTTTAATTAACAAACTTGTGTGTCATGCAAAACATTCTTTCCGCGAATATTGTCACAAGAGGTCGCAGCCCCTCTGTCTGTAATACAGAAAAGTCTAGACCAAAACCTCTTAAACCCACTACTTGAAACATTATTATCCATGTTTTGATTTTGAGGTCTTTCCGTTTCCTCATCTTCATCAGTACTATCCTTATCACTATTTATTGTTTCATGATTCAGCATCAAATGTTCTAAATGATACTGAATTGCTTGTCCTAAAATTTCCGGATCGGGATCTGCACCATAAATTTCCCACGTTTGACCAAATTCATCATATTCAACTTCTTTTGGATGAAATATAACATCGGGATCTTCTTCAATATTGTCGGACATTTCAAGAGATTGTTTTCTATCAATTTGTTGGCTGCAGTATGATGCATCCAACTGATTAGTTCGTGTTGCTGTTTTAGTTTTAGTCGATGGCATTGTCTTATCTTCATTTTTAGTGGAAGAACGTCTTCTTGCCTGAAGAGACAAAGCATTTTCTCCTAATGCCATTTCGATTTCTTCTGCAATAGCGCTTACTTTCCGTTCGGTCGGTATTACTCGTTCTTTGTCATCAAACGAAACTTGTTTACGTATCCACCGTTTTCGTGGCTTACTTTCATTAAGTTGTGTTTCTGATTTAGTTTTCTTCTGTCTGTCGTCGACAAACGTATTAACAGTTGGTTTTACCTCGACGGTGTCCTGACTATTTTGCTGACGAAATCCTACGATTATAGCCTTCAAATCTATCTCTGAGCAAACGATTCCTCCAATACCTGAACTAGAAAAACTTTTAGACGAATACGTATCACTCATAATAGAACTGCGTGAAGTTTCTCTATCCGAACTGTTTGTAACGGATTTAGTAACTGAAGAACTCCGCTCAAGATAGCCTCGAGTGCTATTGCTCTTTTTCCTTTTAATAGTGGACGGTACGCTGGACGAATAGATATGTCTGTCATTAAACAAAACACACGGCGGAGGCCAATCCCCCACCTGGACAGTTTGCACTACTTGTCGTTCAATTTTCTCCTTCATTGATCTTATTTTGGTAAAGAGTATGGATGAGGTACTCAGTGATGATGTCTCCTGATCAAGACTCTTAGATCGAGTCTTTTTTGCAGTTGTCGAGGTCGACGGAAGTTTATCCTTGGATGAAATACTGAATGAAGCCGCACCTCGGCGTAATGGACCACCACCAACTGTTTTTGATAGCGACACTGTATAGTGAGAGCTACCAATGCCTGGGTCGGATGAGTCCGACCGATTGGATTCTATTGAATCACGTTTTATCATTGTCGTATCGGTGCGACGATTTCTAGACAGTCGCCTTTGGTGACCGCTATCCGGACTTAATACTGGATCGTTAGAAATTCGGAACTGATTTATTTTCGTCGGTAATGTGTTACTTCGAAGTAGTTCGGGTGCCGCCAGTGGGCGTTGTCTCTTTAATTTAGGGATTCCACCTTGAATGTAACCTGCAGGTTGACCGACACGTTGAGTTGTCGCCATACTAAATATCGATTTTGTATTTATACCACAGAATGATATGAAGTCAGGAATGTATCAATGGAGTCCCCCTGAAAACAGTGGAAAACAAATTTGTTTGAAATAAATAAACACCATAAATTTAGGACAAATGTTTATTTTCAATTTAATTAGAAACATGTCTAAATTGTTGGTTATGGTGAAAGGTTATTAAAAGGTATACAGTAAATTTTTAAATTATAAATATTTTATAAAAAAGCAATTATCGGCTTGAACAATGGACTACAATGTTCCACTTTTTTAATTATGAAGTGCATTATTTTTATTGTTATATGTTTATTGATTGCATCATATAATTTTTTTAAATAGCAATTAATAAGCATTAGAATATAATAGAATTGATAAATATAATTTTCAGAAGTGAGGTTTCATTAATATCTATCCATTAATACTTGTTTTAAAAACAAAAATCCATACCTGCTTTATTTGTAAAAAAATCAATACATTTTAATTACAATACAATAATTTTAATACAATTTTAATTACAATAGGAAAGGAAATAAAATACACGTCTATATATTAGTGATACGTTGAGGTAGAGGGAACACTGCTTTAATTTTAACTTTGAGTTATATTAAATAAACGATAAAAAAATCATATTATGGAATTTAAAAAATATATATTATATACATCAAATGTGAAAGTAATATGGGCAAATAATTGTCTATCTTAATATTTCATTACAGGAAAGAATTATAAATGAAACAATTTATATTTCACAAATAACAGTAGAAATTATGTGTTTATGAAGTACTCATAAAACAAGTTAAGTTATATGGTATTTTGGAAAGAGTTAATGTAAATACCATAGATATTTAGTAAGGACTTCTTTGGTAAATACCCTATACCGTTCATAATAAGAAACTAGCGTTAACAATGTCACGGCCAAATACAGTTTAAAAAAATGTATTATACTGATTAAACATAAGCCATTACCAAACTTCAGAACTGTGAAACAAACTGGATTATTTACAACCAAACCGAACCTATTAACAGTAGAACAGCCAATAATCGGAAGATTGCAAATATTTAATTTGATCATGTTTTGTGCAAAATGTTTACTTCAGATTGAAATGATATATCGAATATTTTTATACAAAATTGGTCATGTTGGTTTATAGCAGTGACGTTGTATAATTGCAACTTCTATTAATTTTTTTTCTTCATATTTTAAAATATGTTAATATCGATTTTAAAATGAATTGCGATAAACTCATCAAATTACGTTTGATATTAATCAAATCATGTGACGTCATCAGATACTTAAAAAATTACGTATTACACTCAATTTAAATATAATTATTTTTTAAACCATTTGATTTTGATAATTTGTATTACAAATATCCACATGTTTTTAAAAAAATCGATATATAAAAAGCAGGAAGAGCAAAATATTTGGAATAAACAAGATTAAGGAGAAAAAACAAGAAGGCTTTATGAATTCTAATACTTATATATTGGAAATTATTTTCAAAAAATAAAGTAAACAAAATTAATAAAATAATGCAGACATACATGCGAAGTTACAGGTTGAATTATATAGAGAATATTGACAAAATTACGATGGAGAAAAAGTCATTTTATTTTAAAACTTTTAGGAAAAAGGAAGAATAAGGTAATCAATATTTACTTTTATATGGAGAAATGACTAATTTACAGTTTATCATTTTAGTTTACGTATGTATTATAGTAAAACAATTAGAAAAACTGTACAAGGAATGAAAAGCGCAGCCATCACAATTCAAAACATAACAATATCTCTTTATTAAAAAAGATGTGCTCCAATTTGATCAAAGTAATACTAAATGAACACATTTTATTCAATTCCTCCTCACCACAACAAAAACAAATCAAAGTATAAATATAAAGAAGAACCAGAAATTATCAATGCGACTGTCAAATAAGACACAACATTTCATAATAATATCAGGATTGTTTGAAGGAAAATGCAACATTCATCACTAAACGGAAAAGTCAAACAAAAGGAGTGAATTATCATGAAACCATAAATATTATTTATTAAAACAATTACAATCCAAACATAGCTTGTACTTTATGTAAAACAGGTACTGCTTTCTGCAACCGCTTTCTTCTTGCTTAAACTCTACGCAATTTATTTGAAGATTTTAATAGATTATTAAATTATTGGGTAATTCTTTTGTAGACTTTATAGATTAAAGATTTAACTAAAAAGAGCCATGTTGTGGATATACTGTTTTGGCTGTTAATGATAACATCATGATAGAAGACATTGAAAACAATCCCATTACTTCTACATGTGTTCTTATAACGAACCTAAGGGATCATAAGGACCGCTTCTAGAGAAAGACAAATAGGGATTTTTGTGTGGGGTATTTTGATGTGCACCTTCCAGTGATAATGTACTGAAATGTCACCCGGCATTTATAATACTTCTGGAGGAAGTGATTATACGAGCTAACTTGTAGAAAAAAGAATGGGTGATTGGAAATAAGACCGCTCAATACTGAATTCACAACTAAACCAATAATTGATCAATTACCAACAAGTGATGCTGTAGTAAACTTTAATGTGTAATAAATGTGTGGTATGTGAAATATTTGGAAACAATCACTTGCCACAGGGAAACTATACGACGTTTTTAAAAACGTTTTTCTATCAAATGGTTGAATATAACTTTGTATCTTAGAACCAACACGTTTATGTTATGTCCTATGATCACAACGAATCCGTTGTCATTTGTTCTTCGGTTCATACCTTTAATAGGGTGCAATATATCTTTATTGAATAATAACTTACCTTAAAATATCGACTATTTTTACTGATTTTATATATTACGTTGAACATATTCACACAGCCATTTTTTGAGTTAAAAGTTTATTCTTCAATTTTTAGCGACATAATTTTCACAGCATAACTCATAACTAATTTTTATTTAACTACGCATAAAATGAAAGGAAACTAGCTATCAATAATTAATGAGAAGAGCTGCATGAATAAATCGATATTTTTATAACAGATAGATTGATTATTTAGTCAGGTATATCAATTAATGAATCAACCTTGAAATCATTATTAACAGTCACGAAGAATATGTGGCTTAATATTAACTACAATGTAAAATTTTATCCTGCGCAATTTTGTTTAAACGTATTCTACTTTTTTTACCTATCCCACTCATGTGGGAAGTTATATGATTTGAATAAGTATATATATAATTTGATAGAAAGATAAGATAGCAATATTTCATATTAGCTTTCTGATAAAGTATAAAAGAAATTCACTTTCTTCTTTAAGAAATGTTAAGAAATGATGACTCTTTAGACAGGAAATTTCGTTTATTGAATATCGCCATATGTACTTATGGCTGAAAAAATTTATATTTACTGGCAGCTGTTCTTTGTAGGATTGCCTGACGAATTTCTCACCGGTTGTGACTTAAATCTAGAGGAAAAATCCAGAGGAATTGTTGTTCAAATTATTGTTCAAAGTCGGCAATACAACAAATAGTTAAGATAAACAAACAATATCAATTTAAAGAACGTAATAATTACTTAAAATTACTTTATTTGTTTTGTTTATTTCGTAATTATTAAAAATGTATACGTATTTGAACATTTTTATCGACACTCTGAAATCCCTTCCATTTGTTATTTTTAGTTACATTTATTATTTATTATATTTATTACTAGTATATTGTAGCTACTCTTTCATTGACAATCTTTAAAATAGATTAAATTTGCTTCAGATTTGTCCTCCGGTTTTTCTTCTTGATGTAAGTTACAACTTTTCTCATCGACCCATATAGTGTTGCACGTCTAATAGACTGAAAGGCTATGTTATATTTAACACTCAATAACAGAAAGTTCGGAATTTATAATTAGTATTCTCAAGTCTAATCTAATGGATTGCATTATTAAACAAACTTAAAACGGCCATATTTATACGTATCTTAATTGAAAAGAAATTAGTTGTTAAAAAAATCAGAACATTTAGATTTTTGTGATAATTTTTCTTGGAGAAAATGATATTAAATCAAACGGATGTCGTTTGATATGGAAGGCTTCAGAGTTTTAAATTGTTTTAAAAGTAAAAACATAAACCAATTCCTTTTCAGGTTGTTTATAATTTGGTTTGTTTTGGTTTATCGTAGAAATGTGATCAGTAATAGTTTCTTGCACGCTAGATGCAAACGTTGATTTCATGTTTGTTAACACGATATTTTTATTTCATTTTAATTCCAGAATATGAATTATTAAAATCTAATTTAAATAATCGGTGTTTCTCAAGGCATCTTAGATTATATAGCTTTTATTAAATTGTTTTTTATATAACATATATGAAGTAGTTGTTAATAATAATACGAGTTACAACATTTCCAAAATATAATAAACATATGTTTTATTTTAAAAGTCGTTTTTCAATAATGTTTTATTTATTCAATCATTTAAAACCTAAATTTCTTATTAAAAAAAAGAAAATTCTGAAATGTAATGTATGTAATGTCAGTTTAATTTATATGATGTACAATAGATATGATTATTATCAAAACACATTATTTTATACTTGAAATATGTGAATACGTTACGTTTTCGATTTTTGAAAATGATCTGAAAATTGATCACACATTTTGTTTACTAAATATTTATTAGGTAATAGACCAACACTATATTTAATGATTTATTTTCTAAGTATTATTTCTATTGATATATAGTTGATTATCAATTTTTTAAAGATTTGTTCACCGATATTAATATACAAATGCACTTAATAAGTGATATCTCAGTAAATCTCAGTATATCAATTTGTGTATATAAATAAATTCTAAATAAGTTAATCTTTTTCAAAAAGTTTCATTCAATAATCCTAAAATTTTTATTTTATAAGGTCAAATTACTAAGAATTTTTTTTACATTTATTTCAAAATAAAGTCCAAGCTAAAATCAAGAAACAATTTTAGGAATAATAAGAAAAATGTTGATTATATTACATATAATTTATTGTCCTTCAGTTATATATATATATACATATATATATATGTCCTTCAGTACAATATTCTCGAAGCCGATGAGGAGCGATTTTTTGCCATTATTGTAATTGTTACACAGCTATTCACTATTCCTTCAGTTTCAAGAAACATCGGAAACATTTAAATACTATTCAATTACTATAAAACAATGCCTAAATGCAAGCAACCACTACTTTGATGAAGATAAATTTTAAAATATTAAACAACAGTAAAGCAACGAGAAGTATAAAGCTAATGAATATGAATGAAAGATTTTTGTGCACAAATTCCCTTGCTCATTAAATCAAAGTTTTCACAAATAAGTTTTAAAATATACAATATTAAAATATTTTAATAGAAAATGTAAAAATGGTTAAGAAATTTCACAAATAAAAATCATAAATCTAATTCAGATTATTTAAAAACAAATTATTCAATAGTTCTATATTTTAACTTACAATATTGTAATTAAATAAAAGACATGTCAACCTTTTCAATCTTTATTTATCAGAAATTGGTTTATGTCATTATTAATCTAAAAAAATTACCTATTAATTTTGATTCATGATTGGCAAGTAAATCAATTTATACTTGTAAAGTGAGCTAAATTTCGTCTGTTCGCCTATTTAAATAACTTTGCTTTGATTTTAAAGGTATATCTTAAAAAATCCTTCAACTAGTTAATATATACTTAGAACATCTTTTTGGATAAATTTCGATCAAATGATACTATAATCACTGAGTATCTTTAATGAGAGACGACGCATCATTAAATTTCAGGACAATTTTGAGTTGGTTAAAAATATATGCATATCTACGTCAACAGCTTTCAACATACAATACTTAAATTCTAGTCATGTTAAGAAACGCTGCCAGCTGCGCAGTAAAAGTAGTTCAAGAGTTAGGTTGAAGTGGTACAAGATCAGAATTTTTATAGGTGTGCTTTAAATATTAATTTTGGTTAGACATCGGAATGAGTTAAACGCGTCAAAAGTTATGTTACATTAAACAAATGTCATACATTAATTGAGATTTGGTCAAACATAAATAAAAAATATTAAACTTTATGAATAATTTTGAAAATTATTATTTGTTATAAGTAGTGAATAAATTTGATGAATTTTTAAGCATAAATCATGTTTTGCAAAGTTACTCGCGTAAGTAAAATATTATCGGTAGTGTATTCAGTATATAATTGATAAACTTTTAAATAGGTGTTTCTTCTAAATTCTTATACAAATCGTATGTGTTATTATAATGTGTTGTTTAAAAAGCAAATGCAGCAACAGACGACAACTTATATATTTGTATACAATATACTTACACTATTTGTTATTTTTGAATTATAAAAATAATTATAAACATAAAAAATTAGAATAAAATGATTTACTAACTTCAAAAGCAGTAACATATTTAGACTGCAAAGAGAATTGAGCCGTTAAATGTCATCTATGCTTACACTACCGTATTTATACGAATAAAGAAAATGAACGAAAATAAGATTATAAGAAAAGTTTAAGTAGAAAATTCTTTTAAATGTGTGATATTATTATTTTTTATTTTGTGCCATTATCAAAGTAAAAAAAGTAATCTTTATTTTGTTCTACTCGTATGTTTCTTTTAGGTCCCCTTTGTAAATTATAAAACTGTTTTATTAATAAAGCAATTCTATATTTTAAATATTCAAATAACACATATACATATATATAGCATATAGCTATATAGCACAAATATAATGCATTTATATATTTTCAAATTTCAAAATATTAGATTTTTTATATTATAATAAATTATAATAAAAAATCGAGTAAATGTTTTAATTAATGTTAATTAAATGGTTTCATAATCTAAGATGTTGGTTATATTCTAAATTAATTCACTGTATAAATAGAGCGAATAAAACTTTGATTTGAAAGCTTTCATTTTCGATAAAAGCATAGCCTTTAATAAATGTAATTAACATGTCAAAATATTTAATGTTATCAATAACTCCTAATTATCTTAAAAGAAAATTGATTTAATGATACAATTATAGACAAAATTGAAAATCTATTATTCCAAATACAGTCAGAACAATTTTAAAACCACATTTACTCTTATGAAAATTTAAAATGAATAAAATAGGCATTGATTATAAACTTAAAATGGCTAGAATGAATACCTTTCTTAAAGGCAGACTAATGTATTAACCGAGAATTTGATATAAATATCAACCTTTAAATAGCCTAAAAGCATAGTTAAATAAATAATAAAATGCAGTGTAAATACAGAAAATTCATATAGATGAAAATCATGTTTTATTTTTAATATTCCATAAACTAAATTTAACTATTTAAATTATTTAATTAAAATCGTTAAATGTATATTACTAATATTTTTATTATATTTAACAAGGCATATCCTTGTAGTTATCAATACGGAACAATATTTAAGATACAGATAAAGATAGGTACTTAGGATTAAGACAGATTATTTTAACTATATATTATAGCATAATTACGTTATGTAACCATAGGCTGTTCAAAAAATCAATATAAACATACAAGTATAGGCCTATTATAATTATTTTCATTAAAAGTATGCTATTTGTGATGTTTTATTAATTTTATAAATATATTCATAGTCGTCTTAACAATTTCTTAAACAATATGCTAGAAAATCATTTTGTTTCATCGCTATATATATACGTACATGCTTGCGATGAATAATAAATATATGATTATTATTGCTAAATAAATAAAGAGGTTTCAGCTTTGGCAATGTTACCATTAAATTGATTATAATATATACCGTGCACGTTTTCGTTATTTATAATGATATTGTTGCATTGCAGCTAATCATTTAGTTTGGGTGTGGCTATCATCTATGTAGAGCAACTAGCTATGTATTAAATTACAACAAATGACTATGAAATACAAGTTACTGTGAGTTTTTCAAAACTATGTAAAGTAAAGCACGTAATTGCAGCAAACGTGTACGCCACTCTTATATATGATAATATTTAAATGTAATTTAAATCTGAAGCTATGTATAACTACAGTAATATAATGTGGTTTACAATTTTTACATCATAAAAATAAAATCGGGTTTTTTAATGAGTTCCTATAAAATAAAATAAACAATATTCAATCAACTTAAACACACGAATAAAATGTTATACAAACGAATTTATATATATATATACACATTGTAGGGCAATCACGCCTCAACATAACATGACGGAAAATTATAATAGAGATATACTTGTTTTTTGTTTAAACATACACATGCGTGTATGATTAGGCAGCTATCTCTAAATATACTAATTAAGTTACTAATCAATATTTAAATAGTTATTTTTAAATTTTTTTTAATATAAATTTTTATATTTGAATTATGTTATTATTGTATCAAAAAGTTACATGTTTAGCCTAATTTACTAATATTTGAAATTAAATAATTCTCCATACATTAGAAAACTCCATATTAATTATGTTTCAAAACTTTAAAAAATCGAAATTAAAGAAAGAAATTTTCAAATAATTTAATTTTTTTGAAAACTATAATTTTTTATTAAAAATTGAATTAGATATGAATACAATGTTTTTGCTATATAAAAATTAAATAAAATTACGATTTTTAATAAAATATTGACTTCCCGGAAAGTGAATTAGCAATTCTTTAAATTTAAAATTATATTTAATGTATTAGATGCACGTACCAAAGTTGGTTAGACAGCGCTACTACAGATACAGGAATGTAGCACGTGATGTATCACAGATAACCACTCGCTGGCACGCATTGATTAAAAATCTGAAAACTCCTTCAAATCCATGCATGTGAATAAATAAATATAAGTATAAATATATTATGTGCTTCACTTCAATGCTACCTTTTTCATATTGTTCTTCTCACTAATTAAATATACGTTGTTTATAATTAATGGCCCCACATTTTCTATGTGATATCTTTATTAACTGTGTGCATGATACCGGAAGGCTATTTTTTCGTTTTGGTACATAAATGTTTCGTCGTGCGTCATTGCCTCTATACGAAAAAAAGGAAATTCTCATTTTTCTGGGAATACTTTTTAAATTATTCAAAAGAGAAATTGGCATGATGATTTTATATATAGAATTTTATATAATTGGTTGTTAGTGGTTGTTTGAAAAATATATATATTTATCTTATCCAACATACGTTTAAAACCATTTAAAAAAAGTAAGATCATAAAATCTTTATTTTTTATATAACACAAATCAACTTTTATTTCTGAGATTTACTTATTGTCTAATGAAGGCATTACATTGTACGTTTAACATTTTACAACAGAACATGTAATTCTCTATGTATTGATTTTTATAAATGGAATTATGCATATTTTTGCATTGTTATAAGTTATAAATGAGACTTTTAAGAGAAAAAGTTGTGTTATATGTAGATATCTAAGATGTATTTCTGGCTTTGTGAATATAATAATAATTGGAAATGCTTCATTTTTGTCTTGATAATGAACATCGATAATGTATCATATGACAAGAAGCAGATGTGTATATATATATACATTTGAAGAATTCTAAATATATATATATATATATTAATATATTCTTTTTAAAAAAATATATTTATTTTGAATAAATACAGCTTTATTTGATGTATTTAAGCACAAATAGGATAGTTTTCAATACCAATCGTACCTAAATAGTGTATTTATGCTAATTTTAGACTGTAAGAGTTTGGAAGTGTAGCTAGCTACTGTTAGTGACATGTTACAATATATTTCGTGTAAACGACATCTGTACAATATTTAAAAATATATAAAAAATGATTTAAACATATCATATAAATATTTAATCGTTTGTAAATTATTAATTCCTGAATTAACAAATGATATATTCTTTATTGTATATGCATTCTTTGTATAACTTTTGTCCGCATAAAATGCTGACTTTGACTAATTATAAAATAAGATAATTTCTGGTTAATTACTTGTTCAACAAAGTTTAGAAAAATATCATTGTCAAATCTCTGTCAAGAAAGATATCAGCCGCAGTCAGATTGAACCTGTCTCAACTCATTATGAAAATATATTACTGCTGTCAACAACTTGTTATTTTTGTCAACCACCCTTGAAATCGAATATTTGATAATTTTAATCTGGCTTAATATTATTTTTCTTTGTTTATTTTCCCATTGCTGAAATTAATCATAAACAGAAACAAGAGGGACATTTTTAAGACAAGTTTTGAATATATATTCAGTTGAAACTTATTCGTTATATTTATAAATCCTAATTGCATAAACAATGTACATAAATTGACATCAATTTTAAATTATTTATAATAAAGTTGATGTTGTAAATATATATAATTAACCTTACAAAAATTGTTGGAATAAACGTATAAAAAGGCACACTAAATATAATATTCTAAATTTGATTACAGATAAGCTTTATATATTTTCAATTCGTCAATAATTTTGATAGTTTCACTTACAATTCTCATTAAATTTATGGATATAGGTTCAATAACAAAAAAAATTCAGTGATGTTTATATCATAATTTGTGACAATAATTTTTTTTTCTGAAAAATAAATAGTAATTATTCATAGCGCATGCAACATTTTATTTTAAGATTTGCTAATCTATTAAAATTGATGTGGCGCGCTGCAATCTTAATGATGTGCTTTGAAAAATTAGTGAAAATAACATTGAAAATAAAACATTTACAATTTGACTCTATAATTAATTATTATATTAATCTATTTTATTAAAATTGCCATTAATATCAAGTATATACTACTTGAATTTAAATATAATAATTATGCAAAATCGGATTAATTTTGTAATTATTATAATCAGTGAAAATGTGATATTAATGCCTTATGAAAAATAACTAATTTAACAATTCTTATGATGCCAGTTCATTTTTAATGCTAAAATGAATTATTTTAAATGACACATGACATCGCGATTGTGTCCAGTATAATACGGTTAAGTTCGAATCACTTATCTAATCGCTAATCTAATCAGGTATCGTCTTTTTATAACTTCCACATGTTATATTTCTGTTTGTTTCACAAATGTTTCAAACATTATTAACTATAACAAACTAGTTGGATATATTTTAATTCCTTGTTTAACGTTTGTTATTAAGCTCTTAATTCATTTCACTTAATTGCACAGCATAATTCAATTGTAACTCTTGAGAGGTCTTTACTTCTTTGCATTTAATCTAAAGTATACTAACAATCACTTAAGAATACTCTTTTATTTTATATAATATATATATATATAATATTTGAAAAAGTGTAGGAAAACAGCTGATACAACTACAAGACGGGCATATTACCTTTTACATTGAGTGAAGAAAAGAAGCGGAAGTTGGAGCAGATTGATTTAGTGATAAAGAACATTGTTGGTAATTTTTGTTGTGTTTAAGGAATTCAATAACTAAAAAGAATGGTTTATACCCTTTTCTAAAAGTGATATAAATTTGTAACATACTCAGAGTATATATATATATATATATATATATTTATATATGAGAATATAGAGAGTATCTACATGCTAATCAATATCACATGCTAATGAAGATACATTTAAATATTTACGAAATAAATAGATGTCGAATTAAAAATGTTCAAAATAGAAAATATGATATAGTACGATCTAAAACAACAATACCAATATATAAAATATCACAGAGATTTACTGTCACAAATATTATTTATTAACTATCTGGATACATAAGGAAAATTCTCAAAAAAATTAAAATTTGCATTAAATTATAATTTGCTGATTACATAATTAATAATAAAGCAATATCGATCAAGTGACACAATAAACAAAAACATTATAAAGTTATTTTTGTATGAACTAAATTTATGTTTTTGTAAAAATTATATAAATAAATATGAACATGACTCTAATTATTTCAAAGTTGAAGTTAGCAAGTGAGTAGCTGAATATAATGCGACTCCCTTAACACATTATATATATATTTCAAAACAATTCTTTTTTTAATTATTTACAATACAGCATCAACACATAATATATACATATAATATAGAAAACTAGGTACTGTATACACAATACAGAAAGGAAAAGTTAAAAAAATATCGCATGTAATAATGTCAACGATTTTCATCTAAATTAAACTGAAGATGACGTAGGAATACAATATGTAAACTATAAGAAAATATTTAGCTGTAAAGAAAAGCTTCAGAATGTGCAAATAATTTGGAATGTCATAGAAGAAAAGGGAACTATTAAAAAACAGTTATATCAAACTATTTAAAATAGAAAACCAAATGATCGTTACAGTTTTTCAAATATAGACAAATATAAATATTATCAATTAGAAGCTATAATAATATATGATAGAATACTAAACCATCTATTTGAAATAACCAACGGTTAAGGATAATCATCAAAAACGTTGTTATTTCAAAGCTTATATTAGTACAGTTGCGAAGAATAAATAATACAAATACTTAATTCTTGATATATTTTTTTAAATACTTAATACTTAAATATTTAATACTAAATACTTAATTTATACATAAATGAGATATATTTTCTTTATATTTTTATTACTATATATATATAGATAAAATTTTTTTGCAAAGAATGGTATATTGCAAATAACTGTAGGCCCCTACACTAAAAAATAACACATTATAACTACCATTATTCATTAGAAGAGTTGAACGACAAAAAAAGAGTCAGTGTGGCCTAGAAATAGAAACATTTAGTGTAACCAAATTATCTACTAACTAATGGCAGATATTGTCGTAATTCGCAATAGACAATGTAATATCGGTCAAAAAAAAGTAGGGGAAAAGTCGCATAATGGGTATTATATAAATAATATATATTATAGACACTATACTATAGCAGGTATATTAGGTATTATAGAATATGTTATTATAGTTGAGGCAAATAACAAAGTTCACTAAATAATAGTGTCTGGATAATTTAGTTGCTTTAGTTGTTAATAGCTAATCAATAAATATTCTCGTCAGCTTTAACGACTCTTATGTAGATATCATTTAGTTTCTAAAAGTAGTATTCGTGTTATACTTATCCATGTATTATACTTCATCATTATGGATATAGTGTAATTATATTTTCAACAAGTTGCTACATATTTCTATAATTTGTTTAATAATATTTACTTACTTTTTGCAATAATATCGTACCTGTAGTGTTATTATATTTACACAATATGATACTCTAAGAACATTATAATTACAATATATTATAACCAAATAATTAGTTAAGTAAAACTAGTAAAACTAGTTCTTTATAATTGTTGATAAATAATTATATAAAGCTACATAGAATGTAGAATGCTAAATAGCATGTTACAATGTATATACAATAGTTCTTATCATTCTCGATAGAAAATAGACTATAATATTATTAATATTATTAATATTATTAATCTCATACTTGACAAAAATTGTAAACCTTGTGATTTATTGATTATGTTATCATCAATATAGGAAGCTTAATATTTTTTCTTCTCTATATATAATCATATATATATATATGTATATATGTACAATCATATGACAATAGAAATTGCGTAAAATAAAAATACAGCCAACAAATTTAACCATTAAAATTCTTCAGCCAAATGTAAGTTTTAAGCTCTGTTACTGTGTAACCTTAGTGATGGTTTCGATCAAAATACAATTATTATTTGTGTAAGAAAAACTCTAATAGTCCCATGCAATGATAATGTATTAAAAAGATTAATTTGATTTTTACTGAAATAGACACTGAAATTCACGTTTTCTACGGATAGGTCCAACTAAAGTATATACTTGTGGCAACGTGTGGTAATTATTTAAGCCTGATTAATACTGCTAATAACAATTTTGCTTTTAAAAGGATTAAATTATTTAACACTTATTTGTTTTAATTTAATAATATATACAACCAAGATATGGCGTACTTATTCTTTGATTTCGTTGTTTTGTTTAACTTTTACTAGATATCTATATTACTATTAAAGATTTATGATAATCGAAAATATTTTCAAAATATCTTTGAATACTTTGAACTTATATCGGCAGATAGGGAAGAAAGTAAAAGAAAAAAGAGTGAGGGGGTAAAAGTTTGTCCACCACCCTAAATGAAAGGAGCTGTTCATGTGTAGTACACCGTAGCTAAATTTATGTTTTTTAAATATAAATGCTCAAATTAAACAATTTTTCCTCCAATACAATTGACTAATGTTTAATTATCAAGTTAAGCATTTTTACTAATAGGAAAAGTTTCTTACTTTAAGAATATATATAAAATGTTATCTGATAATTTTTTGCTTTCCTTTGTTACAAAAATTACCAATATATATTAGTAAAATGTTAACAATTTTTTTTTCGGAAAAACATTATTGATATATATATATTTTAAAGTATTAATTGTCGGTAAGAAATTTGTAAATTTTAATAACTTTTTTACCGGATTTGCTCGAAATGATTATTTAAATCTTTCATTGGTTATAAGAAATTTATCTTATACATTATAAAAGTCATTTAATCAAAGTGTCTTTCCTACAAACAACCATTTTTTAAAAATTATGTTATACACTTTTTAACTATTATTTAAATCAGTAGTTAAACAAAAAAGTTAGACTTATATTTAGAAATATATGAATTAGTTAACAATAACGGTAAAACGATAAATAAAGATAAAACTATACACTTGAGTAACACAACTCATCAAACATCATGCATGACATTGCAGTTTTCTAAAAGTTGTGTGTAAATCTAAAAATATTCTAATTGATGAGAAGTCAACGCATTTCAGATTTATAATGTTCAATTGTAAAAAAATTCGAATCGTAGAAAGTTTATACTAATATTACTAATATTCTAATATACTAATATTACTAATATACAAATATACTAATATTACTATTATACTAATATTACTAATAAACTAATTTAAACTAATAATATACTGTATAATTTATACTAATAATTTATGTTCAATTTTATTTACAATTTTATTTATTTATAAATATTTATATAATTTTTGTTATTATTTTATTTACATTATATTTGTTTACTTTACGTCATTTTATAACCATTATTATTTCTTCGCAATATGGAAATAAATATTTCCAATAAATATAAAAATATATAAATATTGAGAGATAGTTTTATCGAAATTAATACCACAAGCAGTGGGTTTTTCTTATAAAAATTCCTGCTCTATATCTCTCTCTCTATCTCAATTTGAATACGCCTCAACGCCTCAGATTTAAACCTCATGGGTTCTATGGATGAAAATGAATTCAAACGAACAGTAAATACCTAACTGGTTGAATGAAAGTGATCAGTTTTATATAAAGGATATGAGGTGAGGAAATAGAGAAGCTAGTAAAAAAGATATGATCATAATTTATGAGGACAACATATAAAGACAATTCATTATCAATTGACTGAATAGCTGATGATACTGATAATTTTGATAAATTTTCAAACATCAATTTTGTACTAAAGAAGGTATGTAATATTTTGTTGAATATTACAACATTTGGAAAATGGTAAGAGTCGAATATTCATTATATAAATAGGAAACAACTTTACAATTAAGTATGTAAGAATAATTCCATAAAAATCTATTGCACTTCATATTTCAGTAAATTTCTTGACATATATATTGTTTAATTATCATATTATTTGATTAATCATGTTAATATTTTTTATTAAATTGCAATTATGCCTGTTCCGTTGACTTTTTTGTATATATGTACAGAAAATATTTAAAATTAAATGAAGTCTAGTAAATTTAAAATTGGAAAGATAAATTTCATCAAAACATCAATAAATTGTAACCTTTAGTATAAGCTTATATGTAGATTTCGATATTTAATTTTTTGGGATAAAAATATTCTTGACACATTCTAAAGTCACTGATTATCGCCCACTGTATATATTAAATTAGACTATTAAATCGTGGATTAAATCGAGTACATTCGTGGGTTTGTAATAAGACCACACATTTGTTTTGATGCAGTTATGATATTTATACGACCAATTTCCTCTATTATAGTATATGCAATTTTTTATTTTTTATTTTACCAGTGAATAATACTAATCCAATAAGAAAATATTATCAACGAAGTATTTTGATGTTAATTTCTTTAATTTTGAAATATCTTAATTATTCCAATATTTTTTTAAAAATATTTTATTTAAATATTAATTATAACTATTACAAAACACAATCTTACCCATTCCGTATATAATTGATTATTTATTCAAATTATATACTTAATTTTTAATACGTAACGAAACAAAAAAGTAAGATATTAAATATGAATAATATGAAAAAATAAAATGAATATGCTACAAGAAAAAATATTAAATTAAATAAGATTAAGATTAATAAGATTACTAGATGACTTCTAACACAAATAATAAAATCACTGTAAAGGGAAAAACAGAAAGCTCAAAGGGATTTATGTAGGTAGGAGAATGACAAAATAGAATACATTAATCAAATATAAATAAACAGGAATAAAAGTAGACAAGAATTCAAGTAGCGTCAGCATGTGAAAATTAACCGATAAATGAAGTGTTCGTCGTAATCTTATATTATAAGGTATACCATAATGAAAATTGATATTGTTATTTTAATAAAAATGTGTAAAACATATTAGAATATTATACATTATTTAGCCTATTTATTAAATTGTCTAAATTGAAGCTCAGTTTTTTTTCAAACTCATTTTAGTTTTAAAACCAAAATCTACCATATCACTTGCTTTTAACTGTTCAATATTTCACAGAAAATTTACTAACAATGTTAACCAACATTTCGGATATTTTAAGTAATATAGTTTGTACAGTCTCTCATAAGCAGCCTTCTTTTATGCCAATTATAAAATTCGCTGATGATTCGACTGTTGCTTTTATTCGCAAAATGGGAAAATAAGTTATAAAAATATATCAACAACATTAAAAAAAAGTGTTTCAGATATATAGAATTGAAGAAAAACAGATGGAAAAACTCAAGTTCTCCCAATAAACAAATCGAGAAGCATGTGTAACAACCAACATAAGCAAAACAAGATACTAAAGGGTCCACTTCAATATTAGAATAAGTTGGTCAACCCTTATATAGATAAAATCTGATTAAATTGCAGCAAAAAAGGATATGCTATTCTCAAAGTTAAAATGCCTTCTAACGATATTATAGCTTTATGCAAGATATATTGATGATTCATTAGTTCAGTTGTTAGATATGTTTGAATAAAACAAGATATATTTCACGAAATATGAACAAAATACGTCGCGTTTGAAAGGTAATGTTAAATTTAAGAGTAAATAAAACTTTATTCAATATTAAATTTTTTCTTCAATTAAACAATGAGGATATACCCAATCGTGTTAAAAATCTGCGTATAGGTTTATTACGATTCACAGAAATTAATTTCCTAATTTCAGCGGGATAGGTGGCGATTGGCAACTTAACAATTTTTTGAAAGAAATTTGTAAAATAGGATATTGTCAGACGTTTTGATTAATAAAAAAATGCCCTGGACGTTTACATTTATTGTTTAGAAAACTGATGCAAATGTTTCATATATAAACGGAATTGTCATGGGCCTGCCTCACTACCGCCTTATATTTAAAAGATTTTTGTTAGTCTAAAAAGTATTAAAACTATTGTAGAAAAATAATTGTTTACCTATCGTCCATTGAAATAAACCAAATACATATAGGCTACATATACGTTTTAGTACCCGTGTAGTGTAGAAGTCCTAATTAGGGCAAACACTGTAACAAAACTAATTATATTATGCATAAGCACGATTTAGTGGTGGTTTATTTATAAATTGCTGTTCATGCTACTGTGAGTCAATACACTGTAATTATATAATTCATGCAATAATCTCCGAGTTAGTCATTTTATGCCTAATTAATTAGTAATATATATTCATGAATTTCTATACAAAATGATATTTCTTTATCTATATATCTATATAATTGCATCTCTATAAATGTCTATATCTATTTATGTATTTACTTGCATCTCTATAAATTAGTACATTTTATAATAATGAAAAACATATAGGCCTATCTCTAGAAACAAAATAAACATTAAAATCAGACAAAAAGAGCAAATCTCTCTTTACACTCCTGTCATCTCTCTTTACATTCCTGTCCTCCCTCTTTACATTCCTGTCATCCCCCTTTACACTCCTGTAATGCCTCTTTACATTCCTGTCATCTCTTCTCTCGGATGAATTCCGTCTGTAGATCTATTCTACAGTCTTGGATTTGAAGGTACCACGCTGGCTGGTGCTGATGTTAGTGGTAAGACATGCAGTTGAACGTAATTTGTGTTAGAAGCTATTTTTTCATAAAATCGTTGATACCGGAAGAAGTCCAGGGTGTCAGTTGACTTTTCATTGTAGAGGATTTCCAATGCTTTCTTTCCTAGATGTGCCACGTCATAGATGGAAGCTGAATGTATATCAAACACATTCATGTGCTCCCACCACAAAACAAATCAAGATAAAATATAAACGTATATATATTTAATTTATTTAAAAAACAACATTCAGGTCTGAACTCCAGAAAAGTCAAACAAAAGGAATATGTTATTATAAAACCACAACTATTTAACTGTTCGAAAAGAACAGAGATCGTTTTATTACTATATTATAGTTTTATAAAAGTATTTTATTGTTTGTATTATGGATCTTTCACAGCCCCAAATATCTACTCCTACTGGTATGAGCAGTTCAAAAATATCCAATAGGTCTAACATATATATTTATGATTATACATGTTCTAATTTAAACTCAAGCAACATGTAGAACATTAGAAAGTAAAAGCAAACAGTAAATAATTCAAAACTATCACATTGAGAGTTAAAGAATTGAATATATTTTGAAATACTAAATAAGTAATCAATAAGTAATTAATAAATAATCAAACTCAAATGAAAAATCGATAAAAACTGATTTAATGAACTTAGTGACTTGAAATTGTGAAAGCCCCAATATAAACAATAAAATACGATATAAGGATAAAATAAACTCGGTACTTTAGTCTCAATAATTCGCGATAAACAAAATAACTACATAGTATTTATGAATAAATTATCCTAATTTTCCTATAACGGCTATTAAAACTAACAAATGTGCAGGTTTCTTGGTGCAATTTATGTCATTTATGATCTACACCACTCCGTCGAAACTTCCACACAATGGAAAGATCCAACACTCTCCAACGAGATCAACTCGTTTACTTATCCTTTTTCCCATTAACTAGTAGTTTTTTAAATAAAAGTTTTAATACATTCCTACTATCCTTTATTTTTATTCTTCGGGTGATATTGCTATTTCGATTTCAATCCTGTTATATGCATAAATTTTTATTATTTTTACCATCCTGCCTGATCAGTAGTTATAGAATAAGGGAAGTGTGACGGTAGCGCGCTATCAAACCGGTTAAACACACCACTGAATATCCTAAGTTCCAAACCTTATTAATTTTTTACTGTATCTCTTTAAAGTCTGCTTCTACTTTTGGTCCGTTTTTGGTTTTGTGTCCTGGATGATGGCTTTAGTTAACATATATAACCACTACAAGCATGACTTAACATCCTCTCATTTCCTAGGCTTGTATTTTAAGTACAAGTATAACTTGGTAGAATTCCTTAATTAATCTTTCACTTTAGTTAATGGTCTTTTTTTGCTTGTTTAATTGATTTTTTCTAGGAAGTTGTAGTCTTGTTTTTTCCTGTTATAGAATTTTTTTATTATATAGTTACTCAATTTAAATTTTGTTATTTCTGATTTATCACTTTTCTTTCTGTCTGGTGAGCTGATTTTGCCTGGTGGTTCCAATCAACTCTATACATAAATGCCAGTTTTGTATGATCTTATAATTTGGTATGAAATGTACAATCATTATTTACAGTGAATAAGAAATTGCACTTATTAAAAGAGTGATTCTTTTGTATAAAAAAAGATTCATTTGAAAAATGAAAAAATCATTTACAAATTGTAATTATGATTATTACAATTGTCTATGTCTACCTAGGCTATTGTGAACTAGTTACACTTTATGACTTAGCTTATTATACCTGTAAATACCACAAATCTATCGCTATAAGCGCTAAAGTTGTCCCTAATATCCATGTGTAGGTTATATGTTTTCTGCTTTCACTCGTGGTCTACATACACGTTTCAATTAATTTTAAATTCTCATTTAAATAACTCTATTTGTATCCGTTATATTGAAGATTCATCACCTTTAAGCTCAGTAAGATCATTACATATTTAATAGCGCAATATATTTACCATAAATACGTATAAATATAATAGTTTAATACGTATAAATAGTTTATAAATATATATAAATATATATAAATATATATATATATATATATATATATGTATATGTGTGTACGGCGCATATTACATTAAATATCATTTTGAGCGATTCTAGCTTCAATTAATATCATAAAAACGGAACGCATTTTCATTAAGGATACATACATACCATACATTCTTGATAATTATACTTTTATAACTTATTAAGTTGATTAATGGAACTAGTATATCATCACAGGTTACTTCCAATTGTTTTTCCTTCTTTGATCTTACTGAAACATATGGCTCTCTATTTCCTCCACACCGTTAAAAAAACAAGTTTATTGACTGGAAATGTCTATAAAATATCGAGAAATGGAGATAGCTCGCTATCCGGTATTATTGTTGGGGGCTATATATAGAAAGGTGTAGATATTTATCACAAAGGCATATTTGTTAGAATTGTTTCTTGTTTCTGGTGCATCTTTTTTTGATAAATGTTTGTGACATAAAAAAATTGATTTACCATTTCAAGGATATTAAAAATTGAGGAGGTGTTTCAAAAAATGTTTAGATGAAAAGATGTTTGATGTTTTTCACTTTGTTAATGCTATAATTTAAAATATTTTAACGTGCATTTTTGACATTAAAAATAAATTCATTGAATAAAAATTGATGAAGTATAAAGAAAGATACAAATATTTATTTCATTGTCATGCATTATAAAAACAAGAATGTTTGCATTTTTTTGTTTAAGTTATCTTATTTTATTCTCAGAGTTAAAATTTTTTCATCAAGTTAAACACTGAAATATTTTGTAAATTATATTTAGTCCATTAACAGTAGAACGGTAAAATGGGAGATGGGGATGGGTTCATGGGGAGGGGTAGGAGTAGGGGTAGGGGTGGTGTTGCTAAAAATAAAACATATTTTGTATTATATGTTTCATCATCTGTAGTGAAAAAGTTTTCATACGATTAAGAAAAAAATGTCTAATATGTGTCAAATATAAATATTTCAGAGTAATTTTTTAATTTGTAATGTGGGCTTGTAGAACATGACACGTATTATATATGACCTAACTATAACCTTTGAATATTCATTTAGAAAGATTTAATTATATTTTAAAAAATTTACACAATGGTTAAAATGTTATAACCTCATCAGTTATCAACAAAAGGGATGTTTTAAAATAAATTGAGATATAATTATCTTTTACATCAGTCAATTTTTTTGTTGAGATATTAAACATATTTTAAAAGTACGAATATATATATATATATGCTAATGCTAAATTGGAATGACCTAATAAATATTAAATTAGCGCATATTTTATTAATAAAAAAATTGACAAAAATACACACATACATTATAAACAAGATCAAATATGATAAACAACCCATTTTATTGATGAACATGTTGAATATCAACAAATTTCACAATCAGATTATTATTTTTTTTATTGCAACGCAATAAATTTTACAACTTTACTCAAATGTTGACGTTAAACCATGTCAGTCAATCTTTTGGTTTTGATATTAAAAACTTTCAAATACCATGTTGTGAAATTAATCAGTGGAATACTATTTGAATTACAACCGATTAAAAAATGTAACTTTCAGCCTCACCACTATGTTTTGGAGTTATAGTGAATTATGTATATGAAATAAACTTTTTTTAATGTTTTAAATATCTCTTAAATATTACATTTTGTAATTATATACTGTTCTCGTATATTTCTGACTTCTTGCATTCTAGAAACAAAGTAAGAAGTTCTATTATGAAATAATTCAATTTTTAAATGTAACATTTTTTATATCATAATAATATTAAGTAAATATTCTAATATATATTGTATGTAACTCATATGACATGTTTCTTTAATAAATTTTTACCCGAAACGTCGCCTGTAATATATTTTTCAATATATATATTTAATTGTGGAATTTGAATATTTTTTTATTTTTCAACAGTTTCTAGTTATTTTAATATTTTTAATTAAATCTTCAACATATATAATCTAAATGCCTATTAAACCAAACCTTAGTCATGCACTGATAAACAGTCAGTTATCCAAATTTTTCAAAACTTTCAAAACAAGGTCTAAATGGCCTAAGCGCCATTTCAATTTTGTTCAGGAGAAGCAAAAAACTACTTTAATTTTGAACATTTAGATTTCTATTTAAAGTTATAAAAAATACAATTGTCGTATCAATTCCAAAATAATAGGGCTTACAACAAATATACTTTGTATTCTATTCATCCATAATGTCGCATACAACAAAACTACTGTCGCTTACAACAAATAGTCCTGGTAAGGGTTCAACCAGAAATTGTCGCTTACAACATATTAACTGTTTATAGAAAAAAGATATCGCTCCAAAACTTGGACACATGTTAGACCATATAATATTGATAATAATTATGAAAAAAAATCAATTTTCATAAAATGGCGCTTAGGCCACTTAGACCTTTGTAGCAGCGACATTGTGTATTCTTGCTAGTTATCCGTGCTCTTAACTGTCGGCGCTAGGCAAGTGAAGCCCGCCTTCGCTGAGCCCGTGAGCTCCCCCGCCGATGAACTGGACCAGGACATCCCCTTCCGCGCCCTGATGGAGCCGCAGGGGGACCCCAGTCTGCCCCCCTCCTACCAGTCCGCCCCCATCCTCGAAGAGAACGAGGAGCTGGATGGTGAGGAACAGGGCGGCATCACGAGAGACACGTCCACCTCAGGTAGCCATCTCACTCAACTAATGTCTATCTGTTCCTTTTTAAAAAAGAACCTATATATTATGCCCGGCTTCCTTATAACCAGGCTGAACAAATGCTGAATATATTAGTCAGGTGTCATGATGATTTTAGAAAACCTCAAGAAAGTTCGAAGTTAGTACGTCGTTAACAAAACCAGCAAGCCTCAAGTCAAAACAGTAGTTATGTGTGCAAAAATTCATGGAAATGGTCGGCAGAGAGGTTCGCTCGTCTTAGATTGCACACAATATTTTATTTGGAGACTACTTTTATTTATTTAATGGGATCGGTTGGGTGTTTTTATCAAATGAAAATGTTAGCTATTTGTTTAAATTTAGCAGAAAGTATGCAAGTCAAGAATTTAATTGATCAATTAAAGTTTCATTAACGTTTTAAAGCAAGTAACTATTTTCCTTCATTTTGAAAATGAACCTCAAGTTCTACAGTATATTCTACTAAAATATGTGGAACCGAAAGTAAATTAAGAATTATGCAGATACTAGAAAATCTCAAAATGATAGACATAGCATATTTATAGCAGTAAACTATTATAAATTGGGGGTATCAAATAAACAATCAAACAGAGCGTTAATTAGCCTACAAATTGATAGCCTGTCGGAAAAGGTTACTTATCGATTTTTCCTTGCTAAGTCTGGTTGAGACAGCTCACTGCCTAACACACATGATGGCTCCTACGTGACCCCAGCAGGGACTCCGGGCCTCCTGCGCCTCGCCTTCAACACGGAGGGGAGCAGTGCCGAGTTGAGTCGTCTCTTCGCCGAGCTGAAGGACCGCGTCGACCTGGACCTGTTCCACCGTCAGCCGAGCACGCCGGAGAGTGAGTCTCTGTCGGAGGACCTGGAGAGGCACGAGCGCACCCTCAAGGACTTCGACGACTTTATGTCCGAGTTTGACGGCGATACGCTGGCCTATGGGGGCATGGTGGATGAGGTTATGTAGCGACTGGACTGGAGGGAGGGGGAGGGAGAAGATTGTGGGTGTGTGGGGGATGGATTCTTATGTCTGTTTTGTGTGTAGCGGTTGTCATGGGTAACTCTCTCTCAAATAGTATTACTCTGTTGGCTCCTTGTTCACGAGATTTTAATCGGTTTCCAGTGTAACCATATGAACATTAATATACAATCATAATCTATTGTGGGAAAATTAGATTTTTTTATTGGCCAATAGAAAATTATGCTTTTTTAATGATATTTCACTTTTAAATACGACACTATAAAACTGAAAATTATCTATATTTCTCTAAATATCACCATTAAATTCTTTATAATTTTTATTATAAATAAGTCTAATTTATGTCATTTAATTGCTTTTTGTCCCATACTAGTAATGCCTGAATCTGTGAAACTCAGTATCTTGAATTTTTCATTTTTATATTAAGTGTAAATTGACAATTTTAATACACTTTTTTCGAAAAAATACTGAATCATTATGAACGAGAGTTACCTATCTTTACAGTCAAGATTTCATCCCTACGGGATTATTGAACCGGTATTCTTCCCCCCTCCCCACCTCTCTCTCCCTCACACTTTCACGTGCTGTTGATGCATCTTTTCAAGTTGACACAGACTGACTGACCCTGACGACATTCACAAGTAAACCCCGTGTTTGGGTTGAAAACAAAAGTTCCATTCTTATGTATCTAGACCGGAACGCTCTCTTGTCTAATTGCTAATCTTATGTAATGTACCATGTACCACTATGTATATTATCTGTGTTGTAGAAGAGAATCATATTTCATATTGTAGTATACTGTGATGAAAACTTTTTATTTGGACTCAGTTGACTCTTTTTTTTTAGTTTCTATATTCTGTTAAAAAATATACTCTGTCTCTAATAAATAATAATAAATCTGTGAAACTGAAATAATTTTCTTTCCAATATAACTATTTATGCGCACCTAATGAGAACGAAACTACGGTACTTAACACGTTGCATTGTTATTTGTAGCAAAATGTAATTTATTTCTGACTGGATTATTGTAGTATAAATGACTATTTGACTTACTGACAAGTCTTGACAGGTAAAGCAATATGGAAATGAAACGGTGATAATAATAACATATGTCCCTGCGTTTTATTTAGTTTTGGAAACAATCAACGGATTCTGTGATGTTACACTTTTTGAAAATATTCAATGGACTGTTGTGATGAAGAAGGCTCGTTGATTGCCTGAAATTAGAGTCATTATTCAGAGTGACCGAAGTCTACACAAGGAATTCAACCCCGTGACTATAATTCTAAACTAAAACTATTTCCATTGTGATGTATTATTGGTATTAGTTTGATTTTCTTAAATTGTTATTACTGCACTGACTTCTATTATAAACAATCCAGTTTGCGATTATTCTATTCAACCAGTTTGAAATCGTTCGATATTTAATGAGCAGTGTCTTACAATTGTGTCTGTTATGTAAGTGATTCACTGACAAAATCAGTGTATTGTTTGTTATAGAAGTCCGCGCTTTGATGCGTTATTCAACGTTCTACTATTTATCTCAATTATATTTTGTGAATATTATTTGTGACCACTTGTTTGTTACCTTATTTATGATGTAGATGTTATTGTGTATTATTATCAAAACCGTTACACATCCACTAGAAAATATCACCGACGTTCACTGGTATTGGAAAACTCTCTCCTAAAACATTGATTGTCGAGAGGATTAGTTTTATATATATATCACGCAGTTATCTCGATTTGCCGTTGTAACTGTAAAATATCATTATTTGAAATGAACCATAATGGCAATTATTTTAAATCATCATGAGGATGTCCTCCAATTTGTTGTAATAGAACAGAGCTTGTAAATATATTATTTGATTTTTTGACACTGTGCTGTTAAATCATGTTCTTCGAGTCGAAACTTTTATATGTATATAACATGTTATGATTTTTAACAATTCTGTATAGTATCTTATGACAAGGCATATAATTATTACTTCTTTCATTTCGTGAGTGGTTTATGTATTTCAATTAAATATTTTAATTTTCTTCTTTAACTTTTTTTACTTAATAAAATAATATCCTAATTATTCCAATCAAGTTTTTCTTTATATTTTATTTTGTTTTTTATAAAGCGCACACTTTTATTCCACATGATATATTTGATATTTTGTTCACAATTCTTTTTTTATAGTATATTTGTTCCAAGAAAAATACTGCATAATTAACCGTTGGTTTGTGATATATTCATCCTAGCTAAACATATTAATGTATGATTATTTATCATTCATGTAATTTATATATTTTTATTCTGTGTTGCTCTGTGCATCTTTAGAATATGTGATTAAAGTTTTACGATTATTTAAAAAACTATATTTTAACGAATTGTTTACTGAATTGTAAAAATGTTAGACTTAATCGTAGATTTCATTCATAGACTTAGTCTGTTCTAATTACATATAAGAATTATCTTATTTAAATATTATAATATTCACAGACAAAAGTTATATTTTACCTCTTAAGTGGCAACATGATTTCCATGAAAACAAAATTACATATAAAGTACTTGTAGGGTGTGATTGAAATGATATTGATGTCTATAAAAATCTCTAAAATTATTGATTAGCCATAATATCTAATTTAACTAAATTACGTACCGGGTGTAACGAATCGACTAGTAGTATGTATAATATTGTATGACTATATAGAAACGAAATCGTATGTATTAATGGAATCATGAGTCGGAGAGCAGCAAATTTTACATGTTCTGTTTGGAACTTGTAGAACATTATTAGGCAATACAAAATGGTGAATTGGTGCAAAAAAGAAATTGAACATATTTTGTAGGAAGGAATGAAATTGAAATTATACTTCCACAACAGTACAGCAATAATTGGACGGTGTAACTGATCTCATTTAAATAATATCTAAAATTGTATAATACTTGACGACATATTATAGTTTGATGACGAACAGCATCAAAAAGTTATTTTTGGAGTTTCCAAGTTCTATTGTTAGAATTTGGTAAACCATATTCTATGTTTAGAGTTTGGATTTGTTAACTATTCTACCAGTATTTCAGAAATACAGCTTTTGAGAAAAGAAGACGCATTTACTGACGATCAACGTCACCTCCTATCTATGAGCACCCACCCAAACACGTGCCAAAAAGTATGTATATTGCAGTTGTGAGCCTCGAGACACTCGATGGAAAGGTAGGATTAACTTAGGCCAGTGGCTGAGCAGTGTCAGTATGTGAGCAATTCGCATTATCATCGTAGAGGTGATGTGTATTGGAAGGACCTTAGCTGTGATAGTGCATTTTTCCGTCACTTACTCGATAATGAAATCCTCCCTGCCTTTGAGGAAAAAGGAATCCGTATCCTACAAATGGGTACGGTAAAAAGGCTCACACTGTAAACAACCAGGAAGCTTCAATTACTTAAGTAATGGCCAATCACCCGACAGTGCAACTTCTTCTGCAGCCTCCACAAAATCCAGACGTTACTCCTCTGGATTCGAGTATATTTAAATACTTAATTAGATGACTCAGTTAAAAACAAGAACTCAAAACAAGAACATAATTACACACAGGCGTTGTTACTGCTTGGCAATTAATGGAAAGAAGCAAGATTGTTGATGCTGTTCGCCATCAAACGACAATACGCAGTCAAATTGTTACCCATGGAGGAGGTAACCGATTTGTTTGACTGTTATTATACCGATTTGTTTAACTCTAATATTACCTATTTAATTGACAATGTTATTACGTAAATATAAGTTGTGTTTAGTTAATGTCTATTCCTACATGTATATAAATATTCTCTGTGTGGTAATAAATAATTTTAATTCGCTTATTGAAAAACTTATAAACGAATTATTTAAATACCATTGATGGTTTTGCGATATGCACTTTTGTACACAGCAATAACAAATTGTATGTATAGATATTATATAAGCATTATGATAAAATGGAAATACACCATAAAAAACATTGTACATGACGTATATATTGCCGTAATAAAATAGTACTCTCGATTCAAGTGTATATAATTTAATATATTAAATTGTACAACAATTGCAGAAAAAACAAGAGATCATATGATATATATATATATACACACAATATGCACGTAAGTGTAATATACTAATTAATTATACATATTATTAAACATAAGTTAAAAAAAGAAAAATTGGCCAAATATTTTAAATATTTTATTTTATTGGTTCGATAATTTTTACACTATTAAACTTTCACTAGATGAAATAATTTTAATATATATTTTAAACATTTATTATATTAAATAGTGCTAACGCCAACACAAAATTTGTTTGAGTATTATTTGGAAAAAATTAAACATTAAAATTAGAAGTAAATAGTTAAATTAATTAGAATGGAAATTGGTATTAAATATTAAAAATTTGTACTTCACTTTGTCACAGATAATGTTTTTGTTTAAACCAATGTATTAATACAATAACGCAGAGTTTTTATTTGGTGTCTAAAAAATATAATTAATGAAATAAATATTCTCGTGTATGTCGCTTTTGAGTCCTTTGGCCCATTCTTAACTCTAAAATAGTAATTTATTTTTTGTAAATTTTTAGACATCTTTTTATTTTCACTACAATTATATTAACAATATTTAATTTTTTTATGACAAACTAAATGAATAAAATTTAGCTGCAGCAAGGCCAAGGGGGCAACAACATTGGTTTATTTATTTACCAAATACATACAGAACCGTGTAAAAGCATTGTAACATTGTCCAAAACATTATATACATACACATATAATAATAATTGTACAGAAAATATATATATGCATAATTATAAAGCATTTCAAGTTGTGGATTTGGAATTTTTCACAAGGTCAAGGGGCCCTTTTCAAAAATGAAATTAAACTAGATAAACATGTATTGGTAGGTTGCCCCCTTTTCTCACATGAATATGATTATTAAGTAATAGACTAGATAAAAACATGCTTTCTGGAAAGCTGTTCCCTTTTTTTGGACTACACTTTAGTTTTGACTTTGTATTGGCATATGGACAGAGTCTTTCTGGTGAAAGTAACTTTTATCTATGACATACAACTTGTAGGCATCCCTAGATATATGCTATCACATTTTCATATCATGAATTAATAATGTATTCATATGACTTTATTGTCAATTAAGCATCAATGTCAATGACATTGGAGTATTTATTGCAGGCACATTAGAAGTGGAGGGGCCAGGGCCAGGGGGGCCCAGCCCCCCTCACTTTTTAACTTGGGAAGGCCTGAGTATCTCTATAGGCCCCCCCCACTTTTTGTAGAAAAAAAAAAAAATTTAAATAA
>JAUZND010005400.1:0-11222 GCA_034780555.1 Coelogynopora nodosa
CTATATTTGTTTTGACATGATAAACACCATAGACACCACTAGATATGTTTTATGTTCCATAATTGCATTTACAAAAAACTTTAATAAATGTATTTGTCATTTATACCTTTCTGCCTATCTTTGTATCTATTTAATATATTAGAGTAAATTAATTAGTGATAATTTTCTAATAAAAGTCAATATCTTAGTCATTTCATACATTTTTTGGTCATTAAATTTTGATATAAATTCTTAAAAATATTTAGCTGAAAAGTGCAGGCACCATGAATTGATATTACACCATTTCAAGGTATCTTGGTATCAAGGTATCAAATTCTTGGAAGAAAAAATGCTCAGTAATCTCATTCCCTATATGCCACACCCCACTGTGACCTTTGGAGTTTCTTGGACCTTATCATCTCATATCCAGTGGGGATTATTACTGCTCCAATACTGCATATTTTGCTTTTTAACTTCACTAGAGACATGAAATATAGCCTTATCACTAAAAAGAATTGACTGCAAAAAATTGGGTGGTCATTTATTTGATCCATAAACCATTCACACAATACAATGCCTTGATCTGGGTCATCATCATTCAAATCGTGCAGGAGTTGCATCTTGTATTAGTGGTACTTTTCAAGTTTTAAAACTTAGTGTATGGTACTTTTGGGGATACCAATCTCAGCCAATGTTCTCCTTAACAACTTCTTTGGACTTACTTCCATCTTAGCCAATATCATAATTTTGGTTTCATTATCAGTGCTGGGTCTTCCAGAACAAGGTTTATCCAATACACTACCAGTATTTTTGAATTTGTGTACCAACTTTGAAATGGTGGCTTGAGTGACTGCCTTTTCTGAATGAATTGCATTAAATTAACATTGTGCAATTGTAGCATTGTACAATTTTACCAGATAATAATATTATTTCAATTCTTTCTTCTTTAGACAAAGCCATGATTGTGAAAAATAATGCCCTCATTAAAAAAATCAATTTTAATCTCTATGTATAACTGATGCCTGTTAATGCAGTCTTGCTGTCAGAATTAATTTTACTCTCTATGACTCAATGTAGTATTGTTTACCAATCAATGCATACCTAAGGATAACCAAAATCGATGATTAAATTTTGATAATGATTAAATAAAATTCAATAATTATTCCAGACTTTATGGACACCCTGTATTATAAAATCTTGTTTATCAATTTGTTTAACTAATATTTTATCATGAAAACATATTATCTTTAATTTTGCAAGCAAACTTATTATTCATTTTATTGAATGGAAATATTTTTAGAATTTAATTTTGTTGGATTGTTTGTGATGTGTGGTGAACTGTCCAAATTTGTGATTTGTCTCTATAACATATTAATATATGATCAATTTTCAAAATTTGTAAATCATGTAAAATTCAGCTTGACTGATTTATTAATTGTGTAAGATGCAACTTGCACATTTAATTAATTTGTAGTTTGTGCAACCATTTATAAATAGCGCTCTGTAGTGTGTATTTAGCAAATATAATATATATTTTATAATTTTAAACAATCTATAAATAAAGCTATGTAATATATCAATAAAATATTTTGAATGAAACATTCAACATTTGCTTATGATTTACTACTAAAATTTTATGAGAATGTAATAAGCAATTTATAAATAGTGCCAGATTCTTGCTCATCTTGCATGTTTGATCAATTTGAAGATTTAGCAATTTCCGAACTGCACACTTAATTTACCTCTATGACTTATAAATAGTGCAGTTCACATAGTTTTACTTGTTTCATCAATTTGAAGGTTTGTATAATATATCATGATTAAATAATATTAGTTATAATTTATCAATTAAAGTTTATATACTAATTATTACATTTTAACATATTATTCATCACTAAAATTTATAATTTTAAAACTATTTACCAACTGCACAAGTAATTTGCCTGCTCAATTTATAAATAGTGCAAGGCACATTGTTTTGCATGTTTGATCAATTTAAAGATTTCATGAATTTCCATTATTTGTTAAATTTATTAAATGAATCCATTATAATTATTTTATTATTGTTCACTATATATTATTAGCTTAATACAAACAAGTAATGGAAAATATGCATAACATATTACAAATCAAAAGGATAATACATCGGTAAATAATATTGTGTTCAAGGCAGCATGAACAAGAACCTTCTTTGTTGTATAAATCTTAAGCCTAAGGTATTACACACTATTTAATTTATAGATTATAATATAGAAATATCTATAGAAAATATGATAGATTATTTAGCTTTATTCAATGATTATATTCAATTTATAATAATCAATAGTTTTGAAGTCTTTACATTGATAAAATGCACAAGATAATGTGACTTATGCTATTTATAAATTGAGCAAACAAATTACTTATGCAGTTCAGACATGAGAATCTTCTGCCATTTGGTAGATTTCTGCCAAAAATATCTTTAAAAATATGATTTTTTGAATCTCAAGAATCTGTAATAAAAAAATAGAGGTGGGGGGGTGTTAGGTTCACAGCATTGGAAATTTTGCCTATTACACAAATTTATTTTATACACAAAAAAGATATTTCTAAAATAAATTACAACAGATTTAAAAAAAACGGCCAATAAAATTGATATACTATTTTCATTCTGATCAACTTCATTATCATTAAGTGGCAAATTTTACCTGCAATATATGACCTGTACTCAAAGTAAAATTACATGAAATTATGTAGGAAAATGTTACTTGTTTCGCATGTGTCCATGATTTCACTCTTCCGCCAAAACCACTTACTACACCATTCCCATGTCTGGCAGTTGGTAAATTGTTTTGAAATTACAAATTTTAGTAATAAATCATAGGGTGTAATGCAGTAATTAGTTTATAATATTTATAAATAATATATTACCTAACAATGGTTATGGAATGTTCAAATTGATCACACAAGCAAGACAACATGACTTGCACTATTTATAAATTGCATAAACAAATTACTTCCACAGTTGGTAAACATTTTTGAAATTACAACTTTTAGTAATTATTAAGCCTAAGATGTATAAATGCAGTTTTTGTTTCTATACTATATTTAATTGATAGGTTAGGGATTAATAAAAATATAAATTGATTTATAAAACTATTGAATTAAATAAAAATGAAACAAAGTTAAACGTTTTTGCTTTTAATCACATCTTGTAATATTTTATTATATTTGTTGCTACTTTTTGCTGTCTACATTACTTGAAACTGTTTTCATTTTTTCACTAACCTTTTATCTTTACCTTGTATTATTACAAAAATGTAAATACAATAATATTTTTAAATATGTACTTTATTTATAATATATATTTATACAATATTATTAATACAAAATGATATGCAAAATTATTTGAGTATATTTATTGATTATATTAAATAAAGTTATTGGATATTCATCACTTATTTATTAAATGTGAGAATGATAAAAACATCTTATAACTAAATTTCACATCCTTATATTTATTGATAAAAAGATTACTTGAGCTCAATTATATACATATTTTTATTACATAATATTTGTTTTGGTATAAATGCATATAAATAATGATTTTTTCCCCTATTAATTCTACTCACTAAACTACTATATAGCCTTGTGGCTTTTAATGAAATTTTAGCTATGACCTCTTGTAAATTGACTTTTTAAAAAATATTACCAATCTCTCTATATAGTTCTCAAATGATCATCAGATCTATTTATTTATATTAATATAACATTCATTTTTAACCTGTCTGAGTTTACGTTGTCACAGATTACTATGTTTTTATTTTTACCTAAATTTATCTCAATAAACTATTCCACTCCAATAGATATTATGGATTTAATTTTCTTTTATAAACAACAATCTGGAAACTTCTAAAATTTTATTATTTTTAATTTGTTTTTTGGTTTTCTGTAACACAATCCTGCTTTGTGATTTGACTTCAACTTATAAAAAAGATTAAGAACTGATGGTTTAAAGTTTGTTTTTCTACATTATAAGTGATGCAACCATATATTAGTAATAAAGCAAACACATTTTGAAGGCTGGAGCTGACAATTACCCCAAAACAAATTATTTATTTTAAGTTTAAACAATGAAATACAGCTTAAGGAAATTTAAATAATTATTTCATAACTTAGATTATTTAATTAGTAATTGAATTTTTTTGTTTTTAGTCATTGGTGATATTGCCATAACTAATATTATTTAAAAAAAAATTGTTGTTGTATTGTATTTACCAATTTAACATTATATAGGCATAAATATAGTAATATTTATTTAACAGTCTAATAATGGTCAAATAAAAAGAGGATTATATGAACATTGTTCATCCTTCTGGAAGTATTCATCCATTACATATATGTTAATCAATAAAATAACTAATTATTTATTTCTAATAGTTTTATAATTATTTATTAAAAAAGTTGAGATTTAATTTATGTAGGAAAATCAAATTTGATGGACGCCATCAGCTTTGTTCTTGGTGATCAAACAAGAAATCTTCGTGTGAAACGTCTTAATGTAAGTTTGTAAAATGTTTTATTCATTAAATGTATTGTTCATAAACTAAATAAACTGTGTTTTATGGGGGGAAAACGTATGTTTCAGTACATTTAGTGAATGTTTGAATGACATCGCTGACAAAGGTGCAACTCATGCATTAATCAATTTTAATATTCTAGAATGTAAATATTATGTTATTAAATAGCGCAACATATTTGTAGAATACATTATTATAATTCTATTTTCACTTAATCAGCTTCAAGTATTGTTCCATAATATTATAATGTTCCACAACCCTAATTATTATGTTATAAATGATGACTGATAGAGGAATTAAATTTTATTACCTATCAATTTTTATATTAGATTGTTTTTTAGTTTATAACGGGATTATTGTGTTTTTTTAAAATCAGATGGCGAATGATGATAAAAAATTATTTTTAATTTTTATAGGACTTAATTCACGGAGCAGTTGTTGGAAAGCCGGCAGCTAAATCAGCTTCTGTAACTGCTGTCTATCAGATGGATAGTGGGGAGGAAATACGATTTTCAAGAATCATTCATGGCAATACCTCCGAATACAGACTTAACGGATCGGTAAATAGTTTATTGTGATTGATTTTATCATTACTGTTTTTTTTTATGAAGTACATAACTATTCTCATGTTTAACTTGTTGTTCTTGCCAACCACTACAATTACTACTTGCATTCTAGTCATCAGTAGGGAGACTAGGGTACCTGATGAGAGCTGAATAGCTCGAAACCGGTAGTGCTCTGTCTGTTCGCTGTTTAAACATGCTCTGCGCTTAGTGCTTACTTATCATACTAAACATAGCATGCATTATATTCAGTGGTAAAATTATCATTTCATGGACAATATATTATACTGAATTATAATTATTGAAATAGAAAAAAAAAAAATCAAATATTTATATAATTAACTTAATTATCAGTCAAAGCTATCCAATATTAAATGTATGTTTACCTATTTATTAATTTTCAATTTGATTATTTCTCATGGGATTTTTTCCACTCTATTTACAGTCCGTTAAAGTAGATGAATATTCAGAGGCCCTGGAAAAGATTCACATTTTCATGAAAGTAAAAAACTTTTTGGTGTTCCAAGGAGCGGTTGAAAGTATTGCTATGAAAAATGCTAAAGAGCGCTGCCAGATGTTTGAGGAAATTAGCAAGTAAGTGATCTAATTCATTCAAATTTAGTTTAAAAAATCGAATTATATTTATAACACTTTTAACATGAAATATATAAATTTATAGTTATTACTTTTCAGCTTGAAATATAACTAAACAGTAAAAGACAATTATGTGAAATTCATGTCAGTATACAGTTAGAGCTGAATGAATAGTATGCGTTTGTATGTTATATTTATTACGTTTGAATAAATCGCTTTTAGCGATTTCATCATTAGTGTATTCAATATCGAATATTAATTGTTTGGTTTATTATTCAGATCGGTCGATTTGAAGGACGAGTACGAGAAATCGAAAGCAGAAATGCACCGTCTCGAAGAAGAGGCCACATTCAATCTCAACAAAAAGAAGGGTATTGTTGCCGAACGAAAAGAAGCTAGAATTGAAATCGATGAAGCTGATCGCTACAATAAACTTCGGGTTGATATGGTAAGCCTTAAACAGTTTTTATTTGTGTGTTTTATTTTGACTTAATCTTAAAGAAATTAATTAGAGCAATTAATTTATTGAAGACCTGATTTCTTGAAGACTCCAGAAATGTATTATTTGATTTCCAAGGACCTCCGGGTTTAATACGAATCCTTAAAGTCCTTGAAAAGTTTTGGAATTTAAAATATGTTTTGGAATCCTTTAAGAATTTTTTTAATTGATGTGGCTTAGTTATCAAAAAACATATTTAAACGTTTAAATAACCTAATTAAAGTAGTTCCGGCACACCTTCCTAAATTTTATTCTTGAAAAGGGGAATGCACCTAGAATCTAATTTTTGTTATTCAAAAACTATTTTAAAATTAAAAAACCAGTTACGTAAAAAATAATATGTATGATGCCCTTTCAAATACACAAATATTTGTGTCATATTTAGGAGTTAAATAGCTTGATTTACAAGTAGATAATAATTAAAAAGTATTAAATGGAAATATTAGGCGTATGGTTTAACTAAAGGCTCCTTATATTGTATTCTTATCTATTTAAGTTGCATTGCAATTCTAAAAAATTATTCTGTTTTTGGAGTCCCACATTTACATAACTATATAATATCCTAAAATGATGTTATGGTAGTAATACATCTGAATTTCTGACAATTCTAACGGTACATATTTCTTTCTCCCGCAAACAGAGCCACAAGTTGGTGGAGTTGCAGCTCTTTAAGCTCTACTATAACGAGGTTGAGATCAAGCGAGTGAAGGAGGACGGGAAGCGGAAGGAGGAGGCGCTGGCCCGGGAACACGAACTGCGCCAGGAGATCGAGGACGAGATGAAGGAGCGCCGAAAGGAGTTGGGCAAGCTGCACCGCGACCAGGCCGCCATTGAACAGGACATTAAAAAATGTGTGAGTCGCAGTTTCAGAGTCTGCTGCAGACTGCTGACTAGTTGACTAAAGAATTCATTATCGCTCTCAAAAAAAGGTTGCCTGTAAGAATATTTTGATACATGATTCATAGGACTCACATCGCATTTCAAGTATATTGGAAGATTTTAATAATGGATCATGGAAATATTATCAAATATATATAAAAAATGTTTTGTTAATTGTATTTTACTCATACTATATTTGTTTTGCAATTTTAAATTATTTCCTTGTAATACACTGTGTTATTGAGAAAAAATTTATTGTCACATTTTGGGTAATATTAGAATAATATTATTGTCATATAATGGTCTTGCAATTTGGTTTCGTTATATCCTGATGAACCCCACCATGATAAATAATTATGGTGTCCGCAAGTCTGGAATTTGAACATTCCTCTGTAATTCATGCTGAAATCAAGTGAGGAATTGCAGTCAGTTTTAATGAATAATCATAATCTATTTTTTTTGCTACTCTTGTTTTCACCTGAATAATATTTAGTAGGAAAACGAGACACTAACAGCCCCAGAAGAAAAATACACCAATAGAAGATTCTAAAGTTGTAGAAACAGAGAAAAGATATTGTGGATACTTTTCTTATTTTTTGTTTTGAATTTTTATTCGCGTTGTTATAACTCGTAGATTTCTATATTTTGTACTTCTTATTATACATAAGTACTATCATAATATCTTCATGCGCATTTGGTAAATATATATCTGTGGTTACTAGAACCTATTTACAATTTTAATTTATATAAATATCATAAGACTTTCTGTAAAATTGATATCTGAAAATGTCAGACATCCTGATATTATGCTGATCTAAGATAGATGAGATTAACATTGATGATTTTAATAGAAGCTCCGTTATCCTTTAATATAGAAAGCTAATGTGGGTTTGTTTGGTGTTAGTGATATACATTTTTAGAGAGTTTATTTTATTTTCACTTGATGTAAACTCTCGTTACTGCCTTTATTGTTAAAAGTAATCTAATGATTGGCATGATGTTTTTTCTTTGTCTCTGTCATACAGGAGCAAAAGTTGGGCAAGAAGAAGCCTGAGCATATCAAGGTCTTCCAGAGGCTGCGTCATTTGACCGATAAACATAAGGAATCCAAGTAAGTGTTGTGAACTCGTTTTACAGTTTTATATTTATAAAAATATAGATAAATTTATAAAATAAAGTATCTAATTTAACTATTTCAATATACAGATGAACTATGGTAAGGCATACATTATACATGAGAACACTTTTTGACTCTTGCAAAAATGACTCATTAAATAATAATATTTTTATCTCATTTCTGACTTGGTCATGTAACCAACTTCTTATATAATTAATATATATCTATATGAAATCCTTATCATAAACTGACTTTGATAGATATTTGACTCTCTCACTTACAATAATATTCTTCTTAATTCAGCCGGCGATCAGGTCGAACTAAAGTGCTAAAATGCTACCATGTGTCGTTCTTTTTTATTATGTCTCTGTGCTGGTGTCTGTCTTGTCAGGAAATCGGTGGACAACGCTCGTAGCGCCCACAGCACGCATCTCCAAGAGATCGAACAGTTGGAGTCAGAGTATGAGAAGATTGTTGCGTTGCAGAAGGAGTACGAACAACAGCAGTCCAAGAAGTCGCTCGCGCAGGGCAAAAGTCTCGAGTTGGAGGAGAATCAGGTGACTGACCGCTGGTTTATTGCTTTGGTTGTCGTGAAAGAATAGAAAAATTGGTTATTTTATATCCATGGATATTTGGCATACCCTCCTATACATTTTCGTATTTTAAACAGTTGATTAATTTCAGTTTGTATAATTTATTTATTGTCTATAATCTTTTGGTTTTATTTCATGCCATTTTGTTATTATTCAGCTAAAGTATGGTTTTGTTAATAATGACACGTGACTTGACACTAATCAACTAATCCAATGGAAATGGACGATTTTAAAAGATTAAATAGAAAAACCTTTTATAGAGGCATCCCCATCATATAGTTCATTAATAGATATTTGTCGGTTTTTCATAAAATTTAAGAATTGGAAAGTATCGCATAGCATATTTAAGTTTGGTTTTGGTACGTGTTTGTCAAAAAAATAACAGTATGTAATATTTGCCTAAAATTTGGAAAATATAGCTTGTATTTATTTTTGATTATTACATTTTTATTGATATTTTCTCATAATATTCATCTTGATACTCAAAGCCATTTAATTAAGAAATTGTATTCCTTATATTTTTTGTTATTTACTTAGTTATTTAGTCAAAAGGGTTTAAAGCAGTTTATTGGACATATTATTATTACCTAATACCGTAGATACAACGTCATTGATTCGTGTACAAATACGTCATATTAAAAATATAGGGACAAACAGAGAGCCTGCTTATACATCTACTAACTGTTTCGGTGTGTCGTGCAGGTGCAAGAGTACCACCGGCTGAAGCAGAAGGTGGCCGAGCGCACTTCGGACATTTCGGCCACGCTGGACACCCTCACCCGGGAGTACAACGAGCAGAAGGACGCCTTCGACGCATTGGACCGACGCAAGAACGAGATTCTCTCCTCGCAGAAGAGGAAGGAGAGCGAGCTCAATGAGAACCGGAAGCGGTTGCAGAAGCTCAGAGAGTACATCGAGTGAGTCGGCATTCACTTCATATTATCCAGAGGGCATTGGCAATTGTAGACATCTGGAAAAGTGTTGTCTAGACACCTTGAAAAGTCTTTGAAATATTAACAAATGTATTTGGAAAATACCTTTACTTGTATGTATGGCTTATAATATGTGTTCTTATATCAGGTTAACATGAATTTTTTTGCATATAATTATATATTTAATGTTTTAGTTATAATTATGTTTAATGTGTTTGTTTAGGGTTAGTTTTGTATGTTTAGTACAATTTTCAAAGTGAAACTATGATTTCAATGCAGATCTAATGTATTATTGTATAAATAATGGGAATAATCTATTCCAAAGTCTTGGATTTTGGTGTCGTTATATCCCCATGAGACCTGTATGTCAGAGAGGGGATGTTATAGGGGTGTAGTGGCTCAGTAAAATTATTCTTCCATTGATTTATGGTATAGAGTATTGTTATGCTACTTATAGCAAGCTGCAGTTGTTGTTATTAGTTACCGGTCAAAATCATAGTAAACTGTAAAACACATATTGTCTTGTGTTATGTGCATTACGATGAGAGAGTAACTCATGGTAGAAAATATTTATATATTGAATGATTATAATGAATGTTAATATCATTAAAAAGCTTGTCGACATGTATATTTTTGTGATTAAAGATATTTGATTAATATTACTTTGAATATCATCTTCGGTAATTTCATTCTCTGATATAAGAGGATATCTGCAACGTGTGTTTCTTCCATTGCATAAAAATGGACATTCAAACAGTATCCTTTAGCTAATATTTGATTTTTTATGTGTTAAGAGTATGTTATGTTTCATAGATTAATGGCTAAAGCATAATTAATCTGTTTTACTCTGTATTAATTGCTTAATCGTTTGTTTAAATGATAATCCGTTGTGGTTTTTGTTTGTTGGTAAACGAATCTGGTAGCATCCGTTGAACCCCCCTAGATCGAGCAATCGTGCCATCATTGAGCAGAAGGAAGCGGAGGAAAACATACGAACTGAGGTGGAGAGTGCCACCAAGAGGATCTCGGAGATCAATACTGAACTTGAGTCTGTCGTAACTCAGCTGGGCGAGGCTAAGGTGAGTCTTGACTTGGTTTGGCTATAGCTGCTGTTGGTTTAGACCGGTTGTCCGATTTTATGTCTAGATGACATTTTGATTGTAACTAACTTTGTTGTTTCAATTATTTAATTTATATCTTGATGTTCGACAAGTATAGATAAAACTAAAAAGTGCCTGATTATTTTGTAATTTTACTCCACATAATTTTAGTATGTTAATGGAATTTTATATTTAACGCTTGTTTAAAAATGTTCCTGTTACTTTTATGATTGCATTTATTAATCTCTTAACAACATTATTATTAGGAATATATAAAGAAAGAAGCCTATGTTGCTGTAAATTTTTTAATAATACTAATTTTCGGAGATCCGTGTAGTACAATGAATAAAATATCAGTGAGAGATAGGTATATAAATATAGAGAGAACATCACAATCCTATAATCCT
>JAUZND010005401.1:0-11222 GCA_034780555.1 Coelogynopora nodosa
AAATGTTTTTAAAATTGAAAATATTTGAATAAAAAGTCTAAATTTCACGAAATAAAGAACCAAATGTTTTTAAAATTTAAAATTTAAAAAAAATTAAAAATTCATTAAATACGCCTTTTATTACAATCTCTTGATCGAATAAGATAATACGACTGTGCTTCCACTGACATTAAACTGTTCAGATTATTGTAGCGGATAGTTTAATTCCAACACATAGTCTAACAGTGTGAATAAAAACACAAAATTTCACAATATAAATAATAATATTGTGTTTAAAAGTGAAAATTTTTGAATAATATTAATTTTATGAAATAAATTATTAAATGTGTTTAAAATTGAAAATGTTTGAATAAAAAGAATTAATTTTATGAAATAAATGTATCAATTAATGAAATAACTGACCCAAATTACTATCTATAAAACAAAAATAATAATATAATATATATTATATCAATGTCAAAAGTTAAAAATTCGATTTACACAAAGCTACAATTTAGTTGGTCGACTAATTTCTGTTTACAGTTTTCAAATTGACATAAAAAATCTCTATTATCTATTTTTGAAAATATTTTGAGATTATTTTCAAATTTATTCGACTCTCGAGAGCATTTCTATTTACAAATAAAATATACTGGTAATTTTTATAAAAAAATTTTTATTATAAATATTATATCAATATTTTTAAAAAACTATCCAAAATGAATTAACAAATGACTCATTGAATGATTCATTAATAAAATAACCCACCGTAAACCATATGATCATTCATGTGAGTAGTATTATAATTTATACAACAATAATAAAATTTTATACAAATATCCCAAGACAAATTTGTTATTTCACCATTTCATGCAAATTTTACTTTTGTTTATTGTAAAATGTAAATAATTAATATATCCCTGCTCTCAATTATTTTAAAAAATGAAAATAAAAATAAAAGTGTAAATAAAACAAAACAAAACAATACCACAAGGAATATGTCACGAACAATAGTAATTTTGAATTTTATAAAACAGTTGATTGCTGATCATAATTATAAATATAATGAACACGTTAAATTTCCGTGCAAAAATGTTTATTATGCGACAAACACCATAATATAATTTAAACTATAAATTAAACTATACTACATTTTTTTATATTACAAAAGTTATAGAAAACAAAAAAGTGAAATGAAGACTGATGGTAGTGATATGCGGATCAAGGTGGTGGCAAGAGTTAGACCTAATCAGAATTTAGAACCCGATACTCTCGTTGTAGATAAAAATAATAAAAAGATTTTTATAGCTTCCAAGAAAACTATAAAGGACAAAAATAAGCGTCTTTTTTGTAAGTATAAAAATAATCAAGAAACTGTCGTTTTGAAGAATCAAGTGCAACAGTATCAGATAAAATTGGATCATGTTTTCGAGGGAGAATCTCAACAGGTATAAATTAGTGTATCACGAAATAATCGCTTGCGAGTAAGGCTTAATATGATCTTAATAAAGAAAAAAAATTATTGCAAAAAAATTATATACAAATATTAAAATTTAATAAATAAATTAATTTGACAAATTTTTAATATTTAAATATGTTTTAAAATAATATGTTTATATTAAACATTTTTATAAATCCAATAATGCCCTTTTTTCTGATTCTAACAAGGGATTAAACGATGCGGTTAAAAAATTTGATGTGTTTATTACTCAATTTTTAAATATACGTTTTAAAAAAAAAATTTGAATTTTCCGACTAAAAATGAATAAAATAAAAATAAAATATTATTAATATTAATATTATAGTTTATAATTTAGTTTAAAATGTTTTAATAAAATAATTAACATTTAAAATGTACGTAGGAGTAGGGGGTAACAATGTTGTTTACGTTATCAAGAAACGTGCTTAAATTAAGCCTTGGAATTTAAATTTGAAAATCTTATTTTTGAATACTCGTATTTTGGAATTATATTACTTTTATAATGGAAAATATTTTCTCTACTCACGTTTCAAGCGTTTTGTTAACGAATGTGATAGCCTAATTTACATTTTAAAGAATATATATTAAAATTATTTATTTCTAGTCATTTTACAAATCTTGTGTTAAAGAATACATAAATAAGGCCTATGATGGACATAATTGTGCCATTTTTTGCTGTGGCCAACAATGTGCGGGAAAATCTTTTACTTTGCATGGAATGAAAGATAATCCTAGTCATTTTGAACATAGGGGTATTATACCTAGGGCCATGAGTGACATATTTACGCTGATTAAAAAAGACGAGAGTGTTTACGATACACAAGTTTATATATCATCCGTGGATGTTTATAGAAACATGCTGTATGATATGAGGGATTTGAAAAAAGGTATAAAATATAATTTTAAAAAAATTTTAAATTTTAAATAAAAAACACAAGAAATAAAGTATAATCTACAATTTACTAAAAAATAATAAATTAAATTAAAGAATCAGAATCATCCATTCTAAATGTATAAAAACAAACAAAAACAAAAAACTAAAAATTATTAATTTAAAATTTTGAAAAAAAAACAATATAAATGTAAAAAACGACCAACAGAATCTGACATAATTTTTTAAAATAATAATAAAACTAGTAACCTCAAAAATGGAAAAACAAAAAATAACTTCCCAACAACAAGCACTCGAATTTTGGTTAAACCTCAACTATCGAACAAAGCCCCTTCCTCTCCAAATCCACAGCATCCCACGACTCACAAACACAAAAAAACATCAAAACAAAGTAAACAATACCTATCACTCAAACATTTCTCACACAATCCTCCAAATAACCCTAATCCGAAAACACTTGATTGAATCTGCCTCTACGTTCAAAGAATCAACCCTCACGTTCATTGAACTCGCTGGTTTTCAAAATCTCGACACAGAAAGTATAATAAACTGCCCACAAGATATTCTTCTAGACAACAAAAATGTCAATAGTACACTCACATTTCTCCAACAAATTTTCGTCTCATTGGGTCGAAAACAAAGATATATTCCGTACCGACAATCTAAATTGACAAACTATCTAGCAGACTTTATATCCATTACAACACCAACACTTTTTATCGCAAATTTAGCCGTTTTTGGAGGAAATGGAAACCAACAAGAAATCCGAGATCAAGAAAAATCAGTCGAGCAGTGTCTATCAACTTTGAGACTCTTGGCGGAAATTAAAAAAGTATCTTTGAAACCGGTAAAACAAGTGAAAATTGACGGAGACAAGTACATTATGAAGTTGAAAAACCAAGTTAAAATGCTGAAAAGAGAATTGGAAGTTCATGACATTATTGTCAACAGAGATAATGTTAATTATGGTTCTGTATCATACCAAATGAGTAATGAGTTGAAGGAAAAAATTAAACTGTATCTCTTTCCAGCGGATACAGACGCAGTGGTCACTCTTCCCATTATTAATATAAAGCAATTGGAAGAAACGTACAGAATTTTTAAAGAAATTTGCAAAAATGTGATTGAAAATGCCGCACAAAATGTGACAAAAATGAACGAAAGGGAAAGTATAGGAGATTTAATAAATGATAGTACTAACGTCCCAGATGTTGAAAGACAAAGCAGTATTTTGGATAAGGCACTGGGAAACATATCTGGTAAAAATTCAAGTCCAGACGTGTTTAATTCCAATAATAACAACGTTTCTATTGTAAATAATGACGAAACCATCATTTCGAGTTTGACAGCTCAGTCAGACAAAAGTATAACCTTGGACAAGACTCATTTGAAGCTCAAAGAAAACGAATCTGCGCCAACCAAACAACAAGCTCTAGACGAGTTTATTAAATTTGAAGGGAGCGAAATAAACACCATTTTGAGAGATAATTTGGAAATATACAATAGTAAAACCTATGACATGAAAATGGAAGCAAAAAAATTAAATTCATTTTTACACAAAATAAAAGACATGGATAATATAAACACTGTCAACATATCTGAATGTTTTAAAAAGCAGTCTGTTGTAGAAAAAAATGAAACGAATCAATCGATAGGTGAATTTAGTCCTGAAACGTTTATTTTAAAACAAGAATATGATAAGTTGCTGCAGATTAAAAACATGAAGGTGCAGTATAGAAAAATGTACGCAAATTTCGAAAAAACGTGGAAAAATGTACAGTACTGCAAACGAAAGGTGGAGGAGACAAAGAGTATGTTTTTGAACGAGTTTGACAAGTGGTATGGGTCAACAGACTATCTTGTAGTAAATGAAAATGAAGATAAAGGAAACGAAACGTTAAGATTGCTTGATAAAAAGGAAAAACATTTGGTTATTCAAAATGAGATTTTAAAGCAGGAGGACGAATCTAGTGCATTTTTTATGGCATTAAATGAAAGAAATAGAAAAAGAAACAATATTGCACACAGTTAATCAAATTTTATTATAAAATATACTTTTAAAAATTTGTAAAAACTGTAAATTTTTCTTGTATTACTTGGCACGTTTGTACATTTTATTCTGCTTTTCATACTTGACGGTTTCATTTTATAGAGCTTATATTGTCGCTCATTTGATTTTCTTGTTTAGGGGTAGTTTGAACGCGAGTTTTTAAAATTGTTCATAAACATCTATAAATAGCATGGTTATGAATAAATGAAGATCTGTAACGCTAATTAATTGTTCTTTCGTGTCAACTTATGAGACCATCATTTCACCAGATTGAAATTTTCTCTTTTCTTACATTTGGAGTGCCATAATTTATTAATCAGGTCACTTTTTTCATTAATATTTTCAAAATATATTCATACGATTTTGGTTCATTTATTGCAACAAGACTGAACAATAGAATCAGATGATTTTGCGTAACGTCCCTAATAATACCATACTCATCAAAATAGGCTTTCTTTCCTTTTATATTAAACATTATAGAATAAATTTGGTCGTTTTTCCAAACACTTTTAAATACAATATTAGCGAAAATTGCAAGATAATAAATTCTACCAGCCTTAGGATCGAGTTTTTTCAATTTTTTGTTCAAAAGTTCATAATAAACATCATTATTATGTGAAGTGCATTTCAAATACATGTCTAGATGATTGATTAAATAATTAAATTTTGCAATATTCTTTTTTTTCAGTCTTTATTTTATTAAGGGTAACACATTTTGACAATTTTTCATTCTTGTACAATGTCTTTTTTTGGCTAAATCTTCCTATAACATAAAATTATATATATTTTTACGAAATATTTTACCAAGCTCCAATGATTGTAATTAGAATATTTTCATTGTCCATTATAAATATTTTAATAATTATAATAAATAATTAACAAAAATTTAATTTCAAATTTTAACCAATAGTATTTATAATGTTAAAAATACAACGCAATAGTGAATTATTTGAATAATTAATTGCGAACGCACCATCAGCAGTTTAAAATATCAAATAGTAATTTATAAATTTATATTAGATGGCAAAGTTGTTTTACAAGAATTGACAAAATTTACTGTTCAGACTGCAAAATGTCAAAGAAAATGGGGATGAACTATCTCACATTGCATCCAAGAAAAAGAAAAAGATATGGTAATATTTTTATTAAATTCCAAAAAAAAGTTAAAATCCCTGGTCTAAAACATCGAAATTAACTTAGCAATTTTTGGTCCAAGATTTCATAGACTTCATTATGATTTAGAGAGGGCAGGATTAAGGCTGAAGCACATGGAGAACTAGAAAATTAAATTTTTTTAAAAAATTTTATTTAATTATTGGAATTATTCTTTATAGTGAATAAAAAATATAATTATAAATGCTATACATTTTATAATAAATTGAAAGTTGATATGAATGTAAATATGTTCAAAAATATTGAGCAAAAAAAGAGTAGAAAAAAAAATTTGTAAATTAATTAAAAATTTAAGTGTCCCGACCCTCTTAATCCAGCCTTGGATTTAGAAATCTATGCCTGAATATTATAAACTTAAATCAATTTATTAATACGATCTAATTGCCTCACTACGCCACTGTATTAAAGAGAGCTAATAGTCATTCCTGTTGAAACTTTTTAAAATTTTCCCTTCCATAAGATCAGTTTTCTTAGGCATACACAGTTAAATAGACCTCAGGATAAATGATTTTAGAAAAGTGACCCACCCTATGAATATATCAGAATCAATTTTTTCAATATTGTTAATTATTTTTGATCTTTTCGATATTTTTAAAAAACCTAATTTGCCATCCCTGGATAATATTTATTAGTAATCCTCATAACTTGACATGAAAGAAAGTTAATAGTCATTTCTGTTGAAACTTTATCAAAACTGCGTGTAAAATTCCTTATTATAAAATCGTCTCTCTATATGAACTGGACTTTCAGTTACAATTTTATTGTCAATTTTGGATGTATAATATCTATTAATATATAAATGTAAGATTCAGTCGCCACAATCTTTACATAATATTTCTAGTTGTTGTGAATATAATTGATCAGTTTTTCTTTTCCACAAGAACAAAATCTTGTAGGTAAGTTGCTAGGACTATAACCATTTTTTCAGCATCAAACCTAATACCTGTAATGATGCTTATGTTCAAATTGAGCTCTACTCCTAATGTTAGCCCACATGCTATGTTTGACGATAATATAGAAATGCTGTATCTGTTTAAAACACGAGGTTCCCTTTGAACTAAAAAAAGTTTAAATATATTTTTTTATTTGAAAAACCTCGAACATGAATTTACTAGTCAGTCTGTTGAATGATTCTATTCTCTGTCTCTTTTTTCGTATTTTGGCAGTCTCAATAGTCTTAATAGTATCAAGTATTTCCCCGTCTGTTTTTTCATTATGTTATTTGTTAATTCAAGAAACATGCTATCATTGATAGCAGTATATGAACTTCTCCTAGTCCATATAAGACTCGTGTTTGTTGACAGAACGATTTTCGTACATTATTGAGGTATTTCGTACATTTTGAATGGTGTCTTTTAATTTTTTAGTTTATATTTAATTTTTTGGTCTTAAGTTTTTCTAGTTAAATCGCGTCAGTTTTGATTATATCGTGTATTAGCAATGCTATCCTCAGTTTATCACGTATTTTTTGAATTTACAAAATATTTTGATTATGAATTTTAATTAGAATCTACACTCAATAGATAATAAATTTTAATAATAGAAATTCATTTTAATAGTTTTTTAGCAATAATGCGCTTACAATACTGAAATACGTCCACAACTTGTTGAATAACGCCGACATTAAAGTTTTTAAAAAGCAAAATAAAAGAAATATTCTTGCCAAGAGTTTGAATCAACATTTCACCTGAGTATTAAAACTTTTTGTTTTTTTTGCCATTGAGTATTTCAATTTTTCGAGTAATTGACCTATTTTATCGAATTTAGATCTATCTTACCAACATTTACTAAAAGATCATCTCCCACTAATTATTTTCTAGGAAATAGATAAATAAAGAAGAAAATGAGAAAACATATTAGGAAATTGTGGATATCACGAAATGTAAGTGTGTATGCTTACTGGTAGACCCCAAAACATGGAGTTCGTTTTGTGATAGGTTTTGATAGTACTCTTCTTTTACCTCCCCTTTATGTATTTTCAACTTGATAAGCTTCATTATATATTAGGTCATTTACCTGTAGCAGAACACGGCACTCGATGCATATTCATGATGATTGACCGTTAGATCTATGGAACACTTCCAATACGAAGATAATTTGTTTAAAATTGAAAATATTTGAATAATTTTGAAACACACCAACGAAATTATAAGAAAAAGAAACAATATTACAGAGAGCTAATAAAATTTTATTATAAAAAATACTTTTAAAATTTTTTGAATTTTTTTTTGTATTACTTGGCACGTTTGTACATTTTCTTCTGCTTTTCATACTTGATGGTATCATTTTGTAGAGCTTGTATTGTCGCTAATCTGCTTTTTATGTTTACGGGTAGTTTGAAGAAAGGATCAATGTATCGGTTGATTAAACGAGAATTTGGTTGGTCCGATTTGATTTTTCTGGCGGTAAACTTGGTGTTTTTAGCAGATTCGGTAATATTTAACAATGTAGGTGTGTTTGTTTTGGTATATTCTGTTATCCTTGTTGATGTATTTGGAATTTTTTTAATTATTTTAAGTGTACTGTTTGTTGTTTGTTTTTGAAGTTTCTTTCTTAATAGGGTAAAGTTGTTTTCTGTTGGCAGTTTAGTATTATCCAAATTTGAGGGTTTGGCAATTATTGATGGCTGTGACTGATCGGATGAATCAGATATGTTTGTAAGCATTTTTTCTAAAAGAGTTACTGTCCGATGGATTGGCTTTTTTTCAAATTCTGGTTGTACTAAGAGAGGATTAATATAAATAAAACAAACATTTAATTTCAAATTTTACACAAAAGTATTTTAAAAATAAAACTTACAATTTAATATGCTCTCCTTGTCTGAAAACTCATCCACTTCATTACTAACAGCACCTACCAGCTCAGTCGTTACATCCTTCTCAACAAGTGAAGTTTTTTTAAAGGGCATCAAATAAACACCTTTTCTTGAAAAATGATTACTATCTAAAATTAAACGTTAACTCGCTTTCCAGAAACAATTAGTTTACATTTTAAAATAATAATACCTTTTACAAATGCTTTGTCAGGTATTTCCACAGATATATAACGACGAATGGGATTTTTATAACACCCTACTGACGATTTTCTTGTTATTGATTGATTGGACATAATGGATACAGTTGAAGTGTTTTTATATGGCTTCTTCAGCATGCCTTTGTCAAAACTTGGATCACATTTTGAAGATATGGAAATTTGGTTCAACACTATACCATTTTGGTAGCTTTTAACATTTTCCATTTGTATGAAACTAGGCTTTATTAATCCATTTATATACTGCACCCGTTTCCCGGGCATGAGCCTTTTTTGTAGTAGCGTTTGGAAATTTCTATCAATGTAACTCATATGACCAAAAGAATTAATACAACTGGTCGAAACTCTTGGCAAGACTGTATTTCTTTTATTTTGACTTTTAAAAACTTTAGTGGCGGCGTGATTCAATGAGTTATGGCCGTGTTTCAGTATTGTGGGCACATTATTGCTAAAAATTATTATAACAATAAATAATAAATAATAATAATTATATATTATAATTTATAATATGTTTAGAGAAAAAAATATAAGTAATTTTAAACTTTGTAGCTATTCTGAGCGGTATAAGCCAAGGGCACGTATGATGCGTTACAGGCAAGTATTCCATATTCTTCATTTTGTTCATTTTGTACGAATTTATGTACAAGTACATGGATATTTAATTCTCAACAGGTAGTTATTTGTAAAAAACAATTGATCCATTAAAATACATTGTAACTATTGTAGTGAATTTCATTATATACAGGTGTTCCGTCTGTAAAATACCAAGTACAAATATTAATAATAATTACTACTGATTGTAAATTACAACAGGTATTTGTTCAATTTACTTTTATTATAAAAACTATTTATTTTAAACACCAATTTGGCCCAGTAGTTTATATTGGGATCGTTAGATTAAAATTTAATTATAATTACAATCAATGCTTAAATAGTATTATAATATTAGCTACCGACCTTATTTTTCTCAATAATATCTTGACACAAGTTTTAATACATTTTATAAAATTTAGTGTCCTGTTACAGGACTACTGTTTAACATTTGGATATAAAAATAAGATTTTTTTTAATGACAATATTTAGGAGATACTGAATCCTTTTTCAGAAAATAAATTTAGGGGGTTTAAATTTTAAATTAAAATGACAACCAAACTTATTTTCACTCTACAAGGGTTTAAGTTCTTCAAAATGCACATATATCCAAAAATTAAAATATACTTTGACAATATTTAAGGATTTTACAGGTGAAAGTGTAAAGGTTTCAAATAGCAGAACTCGCAATATTGAAATAAGGTCGTTTTTTATCTCTTCAGAAGATTTTACCTATTGCAATGACATGTCTGGAATATTTAAACAGTTAAAAGTTAAATATATCCCAGTCGAATGGAGATTATTTATAGACTCGTATAAATCTTCCTTGAAAGCCGTATTATTAATAATGCTACAGTTAATCAAGAAAAGAAGTTTATGGTGATATTAAATTAATGTTAAAGCTGATAAAATACGTAGAGCACAAATGGATCATATGTGCTGGTATCAATTTGGTCAATATTATTTCAGGGGTTAAAAAGTCGTTTTGCAAGTATCCAGTCTAGTAAATGTAAGCGCTCGTTAGGATCAAGCAAGACACATGGATCGACAACATTGGTCAATCGATTAATGGTCAATTTTAGAGCTTTGGGGACATCAATGCCTCCTAAAAAGAAACTCTAGCAGTGGAATCCAGATACCAATGTAGAGCCATGATTCAAAAAAAGTTGAATATTTGGTTAAACTTTTAATTATATGTAGCGTCAAGACGCTATACTAGATCATTTCGACGCTATACTGGATCACCGTCACGACGATACAACGATAAGGGTCAAGACAACAAAAACGAAGACAAGAAGAATAAATATTAACGTAAGGCTGCCATATTTGCATAATTGTGTAAAAATACTTCCGAATTTAAGTTTATTATAAATTTGGGAAGTATTTTGCAAATTTAGCCGAAATAACTTGTTCAAAGAAAAGTTACGGGCCCATTGAAAAATTTAAGATTGCTGGTTTCAAAATTAAAATCGGTCCATTATTTCACCTACAAATTCACTTTATAATATGTAATTTTATTGTAATTTGTGATTTTTGGCAAAATTTAAATGTTTTTCTATAGTAACAACAGTAAATACTTCTTTTGAGATTATGAAAATCTGGCAGCCTTAATTAACGAGAAACTTGTTTTATAAATTCTTGTTATACAATAATTTGAACATTACATTACATTATATTTAATTTTATTTAATTAATTTTATTATTATAATGATAACCTATAATCTAGTTCCAATAAAGTTACATTGAAGCGATAAACACGTGTACTCTTAAACGTCCCAATATTTACTGAAATTAAATTCCTGTAATAAATTTATATTTATAAATAATTTTAAAAGCATTTCATTGTTTAACATCTTTGAAATTGATTTACTAAAATTCAATAATTCGTCCTACATTTAAGTTTATATTTTCTTAATCTTCTAAAAAAGATGAATATTACACCAGAGTTGCTGCCGGCCACCGGTCCGGACCGGTCGAAGATTTGAATGAACTTTGGCCGGCAAGGCAAAAATTAAAAATTAAAGAAA